>JAUPMG010305356.1:0-16568 GCA_031762675.1 Pachysandra terminalis | reverse complement strand
GTTACAAAAATGTATTGCACTTTCTACAACTGAAGCAGAGTTGATTGCAGCAACGGAAGCTTGTAAAGAGTTGCTATAGATGAAAAGGTTTTTGCAGGAGATTGGTTTCAAGCAACAACAATATGTGTTGTTTTGTGATAATCAGAGTACCATTCACCTTGCTAAGAACTCTTTATTTCATTCGAGATCGAAGCACATCGATGTAAGGTATCATTGGATAAGAGATACTCTAAATGGCAAGTTTCTGGAACTTGAGAAAATTCATACCGATGATAATGGCTCGGATATGTTAACGAAGGCTCTAGCAAGAGAGACGCCTGAGACTTGTCGCTCGATCGCCGGGATGGCGAATCCCTTCACCTAGTTGGGAAGGGGGAGATTTGTTGGGCTTGGGTTTCTCTCCTAAGTGGAGGGTGGCCTTTTATTAAGCCCATATGGAAGCCCTTTGGGGTTGTCTAACCCTTCAAAGGGTAAGTAAGAAAATCAAAAAAGAAGAGAGAAGAGGGAAAGAGAGCAGCCAAAAAAAGGAGGGAGGGAAAACTGGTTTTGAAACCAGTTTCTGGAACTTCCGTCCAGACTTGATGACCGGCTCCGATCAACAAGCATTTGTGGTTCGATTGAGCTGAAAATTGGTAGGCATGTTCATGACACGTGAATCTTCATTGTGAATGGTGGAGATTGGATTCTGAGCATTCGGCATCGATATTTCTGAGCCTGGACAGTAGCCTCTGTTTTTATGTGAGATCTCTCCTTACTTCTTGTAGAAGTTGATTTGTGCCAAGAAATTTTATTTCTTGAGATAACTTCTGATTGTATGCCTCTAGTTGTGACTAGAGAAGATTGATGTATTCCCATTATTGTTGATAGTGGAAGTATTTGGGTGGCCCGTGGTTTTTTCCTTCTCACATAGGAAAGGTTTTTTACGTAAAATCGTGTGTCTTGTGCTTGTGGTATTTGATTATATATATTCTACATATAAACTGTTATATTTGATAGTTTCCTACAGATTCACACAAAGAGGGAGTTTTTCTTGTGTTGTTGTTTCTCCCAACAGGTAGAAGAGATTATCTTTTCAAGCACCCCTTTTATTCTACCGTGAGCATTTTCCATATGAGTTTGTGCATACTATTAAAACAGACAGTAGAACGTAGAAACGGCACCCCAATTCGTTAGTTGCATCAAAGGTTGAAAAACATATATACCTCCAAGTTTATCTCATTCTAAAGTTAATAAAGCACGGGAGGAAGGCGTGGAGAGAGCAAAACTTCAAGTGGCATTGCTTTAGGTAAGGTAATGCCTAAGCTCTCACTCATGTCCACGGGTTCACCCGAGGGAGTCATAAAATTAAATCCTTGAGGCAGACGTGCAAGCGTCAAGTGCAAGACCTGAAGCCCAAAGGTTATACCCGGACAAGCTCGCCTTCCCGAGCTAAAAGGGAATGTACTCGTGTTGCTGACCCCTAACATCCATATTGGTGTGGCTCGTAAGAAATCTCTCCGGTTGGAATTCCAATGGCTCTGACCACACTCATGAATCACGATGTAGCTTCCATACGGTGCAATTGAAGTAACTATTAAAGTAAAGAAAATAAAATTTAAAAAAAAAAAAAAAGCGATAATTTATCATGCGAACATGCTTTTGGAATGCCATGTTGCCAAGACGGCATCGAAACTCGCTTAGAAACATTTGCACCCTTCAAAATACCGGTGCAATCTGATTGGTCCATTTTATTAAAAAAATTAATTTCTAAATTTGAATGATTAAAATTTTTTTTTTAAAGGAAAATGGACCAATCATTGCATGTACAGGTGGATGATTCTCGGAGCATTGCACCCCTCAAACAAAAGACCTGTGATTGATCCATTTTTTTTAAAAACACTCGCCTAAATATTATTGTATGCAACATTTTCTGAATGCAAATCCTCTATTATAATCAGGCAACGTTTTTTCATGTAGCATCAATCAAATGATGCTTCGTTATGCCATTGAAATCTATAACCTACCAATATAATATGCCCTTGAAATTGATAACCTACCAATCTAAAAGCCCTAAATTGCAATTATCCCACCTTACCTGGTTGTCTGTTTCATGAAAGGCTTACATGGCATTAGGGGTGGCAATGGGCCGGGTTACCCATCCAGCCCAATCAACCTGGCCCTATAATTGGGCAGGCTTGTGCGAGTATAAGTGGTCCGTTGAGCCGGGTCAGACTGAAAGTTAAGACCATGATTAGATATTCAAGCCGGGCTCGTGTTTATGTTAAATTGGCCTGGCCTGACCTATACATCACAAATAATTGCTATTTTTTTTATATCGTATAAAATATAAGTATTATATTATCAATACAAATGTCTTACTTTCATTACATAATAATACTATTTTATAGATTAATATACTATAAATCTCTTTTACCAAAAAAAAAATACTATAAATCTTAAAACTTTTAGTTTTTTTTGTCTTTATGAAATATTCTTATAATTTATAATGTTTTAATTAAAAAAAGAAAACTCATTTTAATAAGGCCAAGTTCGGATTTGATATATTTTAAATACATCGGGCTCAAGCTTACGTGAGCCCGATAGTCGGGTCAGGTCGGGCTCGGTATTTATGAAATATTCTTATAATTTATAATTTTTTAATTTTTTTTACAAAAAAGACATTTTAATTTGTACGGCTAGGCTCGGTTTTGATGTATTTAAATACATCAGGCTCGGACTAACATAAATATTGTTATATTGGAGTGTAAGTCTAGCCCGAATCCGCCCAAGCCCGGCCCGCTGTCACCCCTACATAGCATGATATCATTCATGCCACCAGAAACATCATAGACGATTTTCTTTGGCATTTTCTCAACAAAAGCTTTGATATATTCTTTTTATTTTATTTGAATTTGTTGCAAAACAAATTGTAACTTTAATACAAGATGACCAATCACAGATTTCTCGTAGGAAAGGTTACATAGACAGTAAATGCTCGACAAATTCACATGGTCAAAAAGTAAGTTGATTTATTTTTTTGAAAAAATAGACTAATCAAAGGTTTTAGTGTACAAACAGATGCAGGAAACTGGGTGCAGAACATTTGGAGACTACCAGGAACTAAGGTTTTATGACAGAGAACCCTCCAATAAAGGTTGGGATGAACTGTGCATTCTCGTGTGATATCTGTAATCGGATCAGATTTGAGTTGGATCCATCGTAATTCAAATTCGAATCCGATTAAAATTAAGAAGATTCGAATCCAACTAAAGATTCAACGGATCTTTCATATAACTAATCAGAGTCTGATTATATTTATAAAATCCGTATTCAAATTTGATTATGATTCGAATTCGATTATATATCTAATCTGATAGTATGTACGACTAAGAATGAAACAATTACAAATTATGTGAAATATAATGTATAATGAATGACAAAATAAGTGAGAATGCAACTCAACTTAAACTAAAACATATTCCCGAAGAGGTAAAAGAGAGAAAACAAGGGAGAATAAATTCTAAACATGCATATTGCATATTAATTTAGTTGAATTCAAATCTTCATCGGGTAAGATATATCAAGATCCGAATTCTGATCTGATTATTAATGGATTTAGTAATTTAGATCTGAATCTGACCCGACGGTTATCTAATTGGAAAAAGAACAAATTGGATAAATTTAAACAAATTCGGATTGGTATCGGATCACGATCGACATATTGACGTTAAATTATTACCATTATAGAAAACTTTAATATTACCAATATTTATTTTTTTATGAAAATATAATATAGTATTAAAGATTTTAATTTTTTAATTTTAATAATAGAATAAAAATAGAAAATAAAACATCAATTAAATCCATTTCTCTTTTCATATCTTTATTAAAATCTTTCTTCTATTTTTTGCTTTAGTTTTTACTCTAACAGTATTCCAAAGCTCTTAGGTCTAGAAAGTTGGTCGACTTTAAATCACAATAGCCATAGATAAAAAAAATTAACAAAAAGAAAGTTATTTAAAGCTCTGAATGAAAATAACAGATTAATAGATAAAAACTAATAGAATATTTAATGAAATCTTTGAATCGAAAAAAAGGAATAAAAATTTTCATATCTAAAATGGAAAGATGATAAGTTTTTTTGAAAAGTTTTAACATAAAATGTAAAAAAAATGTGTTTAATAAGTTTTTATGAAAAAACATATTATTTTCGTTACATAAAGTTATAAACGAAATTTAAATATTTAGGCATCAAACCTGGCCTTTTTGAAAGAAAAAAAAAAGAGTTTTAAATATGAACAGGGAAGCTAAAATATGAGGTTTAGAACATGGGGGAGTGGAATTTACTTTCCAAAAAATCTGATTAGTTGAGTGAGTGCTTTTAGGAAAAGAGATAGATATGAGGAAGAAGGTTAAAACGTGGGGTATAGAACGTGGGAAAGTGGGGTTTAGTTTCTAATTTAATTATTATAAACAGAAGAGGAAGGTTAAAACATGGAAAAGTGGAGTTTAGTTTCTAATTGAGAAGGTTAAAACGTGAGAAAGAAAAAAAGGGTGGGACCCAAAAAATTTGATTGGTTAGTAATTTTTGCTTTGTGTTTTTAAAAAGAAAGAGAGTATTCTGATTGGTTAGAAATTTTTGTTTTATATTTTTAAAATCAAAATTCTAAGAAATTAGGATTCAGGGAGGGAAGGCTTGAGAGGCCTCCTCTCTTCCCAGTATGTTTGGTATATATTATAAGATAGATATATTAAAGCAAAAACTTAACCTAAATGGATTCATGCCGTTTGGGCCAGTGTTTTAAAACTCGTGAGTAACTCGAAAAATTCGGATAGGTTGTTTTGCTGGTTAACCAGTTGTTCACCAGAAAACTCGGCCAAAGAACTTGTAAAACTCATCCAAGTTTACTGCTGACTCAACCGGTTAACTAGGTTTTGGATCAAATTATCTCTAATTCACACACTTAATCCCTATCTATAAAAATAGACTTTCTAAAAGCAAAAACCTAACTTACTGATACTAGTACTCTTTATGTTCTTAATATTAACTCGTTTAGGGTCCATTTGGATCGAAAGAAACTAACATAAAACAAAACAAAACAAAAGAAAAAAAAAATAGAAAAGAAAATGATAAATTTTTTGGTTGTAAAGAAAATCTGACAGGAATTGAGAGAAAATAATTTATTTTTTTAATGTTTAGTTAAAAAGAAAGGAAAATCAAAGAGAGGGTGATGGGTTTCTCAAAAGAAGACAAAACCCATAAAATGTAACAACATTAAGGGATGGGTTCTTCTAAAAAACGAATAAAGGAGGGAGATCGGTTCTTCTCAAAATCGAAGTAAAAGAGAATGGGGGGATGAGTTACTTATTTAATCCAAAAAACATGTACAGAGAGATTAGAGTATTATTTTGTAAATATATATATATATATATATAAGAGAATAAGAAAAACTAGATTCTCGATCAAGTTGTCAAAACTACAACTTCATCGAGGCAGGCTATCTGTAGTTGTAAGTCTCAGACAAGGCATTTCTGAATTGAACATAAAGAGCTTGAACTGCTACATATAGTATTCAATGATAATATGTGACATGGAGAGGGTAAGATGACGACAAAGATAAAAAATATAGTATTCAATGATAATATGTGACATGGAGAGGGTAAGATGACGATAAAGATAAAAAATATAGTATTCAATGATAATATGTGACATGGAGAGGGTAAGATGAGGACAAAGATAAAAAAATAGGAGAGGGTTTTTATCGAGAGGCATTTTAGCTTTTCTTTTTTTTTTTCCTCCCAAATTCTTTTCGTTTTTGAGAAGAAAATTTAACCTTACAAACAGAAAAAATTTCACCCATATTCTTCTCTATTTTCTTTTCTTTTTTATTTTTTTCCAACCCCAAACACGATAAAAAGAAATAAGTCTTATTTTCTTCTTTTTTTTCTGTCATTTTCTTTCTATCCAAATGAATTGTTATTTGGAACCTTAGATTTCAGAAGAAAAGAAAAAAAATTAAAAATTAAAAAAAAAAAGAGAAAAGAAAGTACATTATTTTCAACTGTTTGGTTTGATAGAGAAGATTTAAGAAAAAATTATAAAGAAAATGTTCTCTCTTGTTTGGTTGTATAAAGAAAACCAAAATGAAAATTAGTCAATTTTTTCTATAACCATTGATGTCAAAGTTGCTGAAGAAGCAAAACGTCGACCACCACCACCACCACACTAAGTGGTGCATGAGATACACACTAGGTGGTGGTAGTTGTAGTGGGGTGGTAGTGGTGGTGGTGGTGATCTAGAGGCTTTCTCTCCAACTTCTTTCTTTTTCTTTTCTCTCAAAATCTCTATCATTTTGGAGAGAATTTTTTAGCCTTAAAAAGAAAATTTGTAAAAAATTTTCTTTCCAAATCCCTATTTTACTTTAAAAAATTGTCAACCAAACAAAAAAAAAGTGCTTTCTTTAACACTTTATTTTCTTTTCTTCCGCAATCCAAGATTCCAACACAACGGTTAAGGTCTTGGGAGTTTGGAACTTAAGAAATATCGTCTAAGATCTTGATGTGTTTAACTTTTTTACATTTTTCTATGAATTTTATCATATTTTTTAGTTTTATTATATTTTATATATTTTTAAAATATTAATAAATTTTTGTACTAGCATGGGGTGAGGATCTTTTGATTCACAAGAAACTTCTTGTAAACCTCACAAAACAGTGACATGTGTCCAGGGGTGATCCCCACTAAAGGTGACTTGGCACTTTGGAAACCGAAATAGGTGAACTTGATAATCATGGAAGATCCTCAACCACCAGGTGATAATTGTGAACGAGTTACCGAATTACACAGATAGGTAGAGAGTAGACTCACGAGTTACCAACCCTATCCTAGTTTTTAAACTGGTTTGGGCTTATTTCGTTAAGTTTAACACATGACTATCACACGTATTTTAAACGGTGCCGTGTTAATCGAAACGTGATGTGTGTCCATTGTGGGTGCATAATTCGGTGGACGAAGCCTCCGGCTCCGTGTAATTTGTAACACCCAAAAAGTCGTAAACAATTTGCTTCAAATACAGATCAGAGAGAGAGAGAGAGAGTAATTACCAGTGCAGTTGATTTGATGATGATATCAGAATCACTAGTATGTCCGGGATTTTCGAGAGCATAACTTCGACGAAGTCTTGCTTTCCATCTGATTCGCCGGACAATCTCTTTCCACGATGCTCCTCTACCCAAGATCCCATGATCTCATCCAATTCCTTCTCAGTGTGCTTCATAGCTCTTATATGTCCTTGCAAGTCCATCCACTCCAGATACGGCAGAGCGTCCGACACAGTGAACACCCCCAATAAATACGTGAATTGCTCAATTGTTTTCCTGAATCTCCGAGCTTCTTCCTGGTCTCCGAGATCAACAGTTCCAAAATATCGCTTCCCTGCTATCATCTTGGTGATGACATTGAAAGTAAGCATTTGAAACCGCTGCTTCATCTCCACCCTAATCGGACCAGTACCTGCACCACCGCCACCACACAAGGAGTGCAAGCTTTTAATACTATCATCCACCTCCTAGATCCTCAAGTGCCTCAGCATCTCGAGACGGGTGTTTGAAAGAAGCTCCATCGTGGCTATCTTGCGTGTCTCACGCCAGTATGACCCGTAAGGGCTGAGCCCAAACATAGCATAATTGTAGCCCATGTACTTCCCCCCAGCTCCTAGCGGACGACTTGCCAAAACCCTGTGTTGGTGGTGAAGCAATCCTTCACTGTTTCCCAACTACTCACAACCAGTGCACGGTGTTTGCCAAGTCGGATCATGAAGGCTGGGCCGTATTTGTCGGCCATGGTTCCCAATGTTTGGACAACTGGATCTTTCCCCCCTAAAAGAGGGAGGTGTCTGATAATAGGCCACGCACCAGCAGGTTCCGGAGCTCTTCGATCCTTAGTAGTATTTATCATGTGACTATTACCCTTGATCATCATCTTCTTCCATAGATTGTAGACCAAGATGATCATCAAGGCAACGACGGCTCCTCCAAATCCAATTCCTTGAAGCTCCAGACCTGAATTCATTGTGATATGGGAAATTGGGAATCCGCAGGTCATGCAAGTAAGTTCATAGCGATCATGACGTGTATACATTTTACTCGGAACAAATATATAAGATGCATACGAGCTTCATTAAAAAAATAAAAAATGCATACGAGACAAATTACATATACCGCTGTAGCGGATCTTATCATCATGTTTCGGATGGGAGCGGATCTTCTCTGAGTAGAAGTCTTGGGAGCGCCCCGTGGTGTAGAGACAGCACCTAGGGCGAGGCTCCCTAAAACTGCACCCAAGGGACAAAAATGCCATTTTGCCCCTTGGGTGTTGTATTTTCGCCTCTCGGGTCTCACTAAAACAGTCCCTTGAGGGGCAAAAAGATATTTTTGATCCCTTAAGATCGTCTCACATCATAGGGCCAACCCTGTTAGTTATTTAACAAGGGATTCTGCCCTGTTCGGTATTGGTGATGGGCCAATTGGAAAACTGATTCAATCCAATCATTGCATGACATCTGGCAAGGATAGTTATGTAAATATACATTCTAAAGAGTGTATATTTGAAAATTTGAATATTTTCTCGAAGAGTTCATTTTTAACGGGAGGATATTTCTAGAAATAGTATATCTTGAAAATGTCCATTTCGTAGGAATTATTTCGAGATGTCCCCAAAATTCATTATCTGTAGGTTAGCCACCTCGAGAGGGCCAATTCGGCATCACAAGTTATCTCATATTATTAACATAACGCTTGTGTTTCGAAATAGTTTTAGTTAGGCATTTCGAAATGATATTTCGAAGTGACTAACTTATTGTTTCAAGGTCATATTTTAAAGTATCTTTTAGGATAATCATATAAATAATTCAAAATCAACTGTCAAAGTAGTTATTCGAAATAATCAGTAAAAGAACATAATTACAAGAGAACATTCCCTGACATCTATTATTCTTTGAAGTTAGTAAATTCGAGGTTATTTATTTAATAGGGGGGAAATAAATCTTAGACTTTCAAGAATTGAGGGCTAGAGAGATAAGTCATGTTAAGATCTTCAAAGATCTTGGAGCATTTACGGACTTCAATCAATACAGAACAGTAACGTATCATTAACTTTATAACCTTATATCAATTACTTATCCGAACGTTGTAAAAGTATTTATTAAAACATTGTGTATTAAATTAGACGTTTTGGATATTGAATATTCAAATCAAAACGCATGTTCAATCAAACGTTTTCAATCTGTTCATGAAACGTTGCAAACGGTTAAGTAACGTGTCTACGGCTATAAAAGGGCAACGATACATCAGAAAGAGGGTTGATTATCAGATTTCTTGGCATTTAACATCCTCTAAGAACTTGTAGAGCTTTGTCTTGGGAATCCTCTTTTCTGAATTTACGTGAGTTCTGTACTGTCTTTCTGAACATTCCTGACTGATCTCATCATTTTCCTTCTTGCTTTTACTCTTTGAAGGGGAAACCTTTTGCTGGAACGGTCTTCTTTGATTTAGGCCAATGGAAGCAAGTGTTCGAATCATTTGCTGCAAACCAATTTGGTTAATTGACATTTCTTTTGTCATTTATCGGTTTGTGCGTCACCATTTTTGGCGACTCCGTTGGGGAACTTGTTTGTTTCCTTTCATCTTCCTAAATTTAGATCAGTCTAATGGCCCTAGAACTACCAATCAACACTACCGGAATTCAAGATCTTCTTGTAGATCCGACCACCAATATAGGTGATCAGTCAATTGTAACTACTTTTACTGCATCAGCAGCACCTTCTATTTCAACTTCATCACTATCATCTGAGGACAAAATTGTTGCTATGTTGGAAAAAATGGCGGCTATGCATCAAGAAATGATGACCTTGTTGGCACATCAGGCTGCAGTCACTGCTCAGGCAGCACCTCAGACCAATCTTACGTCACCACCATCATTACCATCACCGGTCATTCCATCATTTCCACCAACTACCACCATCAACATCTCAAGCAGTGCCACAACCATTAGTTGTTCCACCAACTATCATATCACATCTTATTCCACCATCTTTTATTCCTCATTTTGCAACTCTTGAGGAGGTAGAATCGCTTCTAAAGAAATCATAGGCTCGAGATGCTGATTAGGTCAAGAGTGATTATTGCCCACCATACCCTCTCTCTCTCTCTCTCTCTCTCTCTCTCTCTCTCTCTCTCTCTCTCGAGCAAACCATATCCCAAGGATTATGTGAGTCCTAAATTCTTTAAGTTCACTGGTCAAACAGGGAATATGAAGGAGCACATAAGTCGCTTCATTGAGGCTTTGGGAGCCAATGCTTCGAACAATGACCTCAGACTGAGGGAGTTTTCGAAATCTCTATCAGATAAAGCTTATACCTGGTATAATAATTTGAAGCCAAGATCCATAGAGACTTGAGAGGATATGGCGGCTTTGTTCCACAAGAAAATTTTCATCACTGAAGAAGTCTATACCATTGTAGACTTGAGTAGAGAACGTCAGGGCCAGTCTAAAGGTCTTGTCGAATATGTCAAGCGATTTCAAGACTTGGTCATGTGTTGTACAGAAACAATGGATGAAGAACAGTTTGTTAACCACTGTGTATATGGAATTCTTCCTGAGTACAGGATTCATTTAGAAAATCTGAAGATTAAGAGTTTTACCAGGTTATATGAAGCAGTTCGAAAGACGAGTGCTTCACTACCCAGTCTTGCCAAGAAAGTCGAAAGGCGGAGAAATGAGACTATTGTTCTTGAAGATAGTCCCTCGAAGAAGGCAAGGAAGAATGACAGCAAGAATTCTCGAGATACTTAAGATCCTCCACCTGAGCCAGATTGCACACCGGCTCAATTTAATATTTTGTTTGACAACTGGGTCAAGGATGACCATATCAAACTTCCTGAGCCAAAGAAGGTTCCCTCAGCAAAATATTGGAGTAATCCGAAATTTTGCAAATTTCATCAATACATAGGCCATAGCACCTATGATTGTTACACCTTGAGAAGATTATATTATCTTCGAGTAAAGCTTGGGGAGGTTGAATTGCAACCTGAAACAATTTATACTACTCCTTTACCAAATCACAAAGGTAAAGGACCTACTGTGAATGTCATTGTTTCAGAGGTTTCGAAACAGATTGACTATCCTCCAAGGATAGATTTGCTGAAGTATCAGAGGCTTGAAGAGACCATGCAAAAAATTGGCTTTTCGAAGTCTAATGGAACAGCTATTCGAGCATATGGTCAGAAGCTATCATTGCGAGAAGCAGAGGAGGAATGTGCCGCTGCTATCTCAGAAGAAGGTCTGATAACTTTCGGACCAGAAGACATGATGGTTTCATATGAAAACCATGGAAGGGCCCTGTACTTGAACTGTGTTTTACAGGGTGTTGATATTCGAAGATCCTTAGTGGATGCGGAATGCTCACTGAATATCATCCCAATAGGCATTCTGAAGGCTATTAGTGCATCATCTGAAAGGGTGATTCCTCAGTCAATGAGGATTTTTGGTTTCGATGCTCGAAGCCAATATGCTTTGGATCATGTGACTCTCGAACTACAGGTTGGACCCTACAGATATCCAACCTTGTTTCATATGTTGGACAACGAGCCAACATATCATATTTTGTTGGGACGACCTTGGATTCACATATGCAAGCTTGTTCCATCCATTTACCATAAATGCTGCAACGGTATTCGAAATGGCAAGATGATAAGACTTGTTATTGACCCATGTCTATTTGATCAGCTTAAAGTCCATCTGGCAGATGCAGTTGAGTATGATAAGCTTGCATCGGTTGGCGAATGCCAAGTCTCACTCCCTTGAGAGATCTCACTTCCAGCATGGCCGACACTTCAGGCTAATCCAGACCTACCTTTGTCTGAATCCGGATCCTCGAAAGGGAAAATGAAAGAACAAAAAAGAAAGAAGAAAAAGAAAAAGAAAAGAAAGAAGAAAACAAAAGGCATGCTGCATCTGAGGTTATTGTTGAACAAGCTGCTTCGAAAGCTCGTTGCACTAGGGTTGTTACACCTGAAGGACGCATCATATACCATCTCTGGTCTAAATTAGATCAGAAAGGCCATGAAGATTCTCTTTTGACGTCTATTTCAAAAGGGATAGCAACTGAAGGGCAAGAACCTCAAGCTTATCATGTTGAGATCCCAAGTGACGAGGATAGTGATGACATCCCATCAATTGCTGAGATATTCAAAGTACAACATGATCTGCAAGAAGCACCAGAACAACTTGAAGACAATGAAAAGAAGTACGTTCTTGAAACCCTAGAGGAAGTTAACTTATCAGAACCAGGGGAAGAGAAAAAGACCACTTTTATTAATGCTAGCTTGTCTCTTAAAGAGAAAACTAATCTTGTAACATTGTTGAAAGCTAATAAAGTTGTGTTTGCTTGGTGCTATGATGATATGTGTGGATCAGATCCTCGGTTAGTCATACATAGGTTGCATTTATCTTCTGATGTAAAACCTGTTAAGCAATCACCTCGAACCTTCAAGACTGGAATCGAATTGCAAATCAAAGCTGAAATTGAGAAACTATTGAAGGCTGGTTTCATTAAACCAATACAACATCCAACTTGGCTTGCGAATGTTATGCTAGTGAAGAAGAAGAATGTACATATCAGATGCTGTATAGATTTTCGTGATCTCAACAAAGCTAGTCCTAAAGACGAATTTCCATTGCCAAACATGGATCTCCTCATTGATGCTACAGGAGGACACGAAATGTTCTCTTTCATGGATGGTTATAGTTGATATAATTAGATCAAGATGCACCATGTGGATGCTCAACATACAGCATTTTAAACTCCTCTAGGTAATTTTCACTACATAGGGATGCCTTTTGGATTAAAAAATGCTGGAGCAACTTATCAGAGAGCGATGACCACTATCTTTCATGATATGAAACATAAAGAAGTGGAAGATTATGTGGATGATATTCTTGTGAAGTCTAAAGTTCATTCTCAGCATCTCGAAGTTCTGCAGAGAGTTTTCGAACGTTGCAGAAGCTACAAGTATAGAATGAATCCTGCTAAGCTTGCTTTCGGGGTTGCTGCTGGTAAGTTCCTTGGTTTTGTTGTCCACAGACAAGGAATTGATTTAGATCCCACGAAATCAAAGACTATTCTTGAAATGGTTCCTCTCACGAATCATAAGCAATTGAAGTCATTTTTGGGAAGAGTTTTCTACATTCGAAGGTTTATTCCAAGTCTCTCAGCTTATATATCTCCTTTCCTAGTACTACTTCAAAAGGGAGCAGAATTCACATGGAATATGGAATGTAAGCAAGCCTTTGAAAACATCAAAAATCTTTTGAAGAATCCTCACACCATGGTTGCATCAATTCTAGGAAAGTCACTTCACATATATTTGGCTACCTCTGAAGATGCTATTGTGGATTATTAGCTCAAGAAGATGATCGAGGAATTGAGAAGCCTGTATACTATATCTGTAGACTCTAACGAGGAGCAGAAGTAAAGTATTCACAGGTGGACAAGTTTTGTCTTGTCTTGTATCATATGACTTAAAAGTTGAGACAATATCTTTTAGCATGTCAAACTGTTTTGGTTACCCGTTTGAATTATATTAGATATTTGTTATCTCAGCCTGTGTTACTTGAAAGGTATACAAAGTAGCTATTGCAACTATCAAAATTCGACATTACTTGCGAAACACCCAAAGGTATCAAAGGTCAAGTAGTAGCTGATTTACTTGCTGCTTTTTCAAAAGTTCAAGATGAAGAATTGTCAGAATTTGAAGTTGCAACTGTGGAAGACCAAGAATGGCAAACGAAATTTGATGGATCTTCAAATTCGAATGGAGGAGCAGGAATTGAATTCACCTCAAGCGATGGGCAACACTTATATTATTCTTACAGGTTGGATTTTGTGTGCTCCAACAACAGAGCAGAATATGAAGTTCCACTTATTGGGCTGATTATGGCTAAATAGATGGGTATGCTGAAACTGAGAGTCTTTGGAGATTCAAAAGTTATTATTTCTCAAATTAATGAAGATTTCGTTGTTAAGGAACAAGAATCAGTTCCATACAGAACAACAATTCGAGCATTAGTGAGTAAATTCACTGAAAGTGTATTATCACATATTCCAAGAGCCAAGAACCACTAAGTAGATATTTTGGCTAATCTAGGAAGCATGTTGAGTTTGAATGATGATTCTCAACAAATTGAAATTATTCGAAAGATCCTACCAGCAACAATTGATCCTAAAATTGAGGAAGAAGATATTCTCTCAACTAATTGGAGGCATGCTATATTGCATCAACTACAACATTCAACTACAATTTTCAAAATCCCTATTCGAAAATTAGCAAATTTTACTAAAGTTGGTAATATTTTATACTTCAAATCTTCAAATGGAGTTCTATTGCGATGTGTTGGAAATGAAGAAGTACAACAGATTCTCAACGATATGTATGAGAAGACATGTGGAAGTTCAGATTCCATTCCATTGTATAGAATACTGCAAAGAGTCAAAGTGTATTGGCCAATCATGTCTCTTGATTCTTCGAAGTAACAAAGGAGTTGTCTTGGTTGTCAAAGCACACCTGATATCATGGAGGTATGCCACATCTTTGCAGAAGAGGAAGATTGGAGGCAACCTTTCATTTAGTTTTTAAGAGATGGTTTCTTACCCAACAATACATATGAAGCTCATCGAATTTGAAGAAGAGCTATTCGATTTCGATTCTTGGAAGGTCACTAATTTCGAGTGACTACAAATGAAAATTTACTGAGCTGTCTTGATCCACATGAAGCAGCGACTGTACTTCGAGAAGTACATTCAGGAAAATGTGGAGCCCATCAAGGAAAAAGAAAATTGTATGAACAACTCATTGACTGGGATATTATTGGCCTTCTATGAAAGAGGATGCATTCGAATATTGTAATGACCTAAATTACTTCATTTAATTTTTCCCTAATTATTTATTTATTATTGGTAATTTAATTTCATGAGTTATTTTAGTTTATGTACTTAATTTAATGCCTAGGATAGAATAGATATTAACATGTACACTAGGGGCAATAGTGTAATACTTTATATACAAGGGGTCTTAATGTTATTACTTTTTTCTTTGGGTTTAGGCAGTAAATTAAACTTGGTTTACCAATTCAAACGCACGATTGTGCGTTTGATTGCAATGTGGCAACCTGCATGGGTTAATAAGAGAAAAGTTAGGGAGGGATGATTCCTATATCCCTAACCTCCCATTCGTGGGATCAATTCATATAATGTTGTGTGTGATTAAGAGAAGGAAAGACAGAAAAGAGAAAGAAGAGACTAAGAGTTTCGAGAGTGAAGAGAGGATTTTGATTCTGGAAACTTCTGTTGCAGAGAAGAAGAGAAGACGAAGCAGAAGATAGAAATAGGAGGATATTAGTAGAGTTTTCTGCATTCACTCTTAAAGCTAGTAAGAACTGTAAGTACCTTATTCGGTTCGAATTCTTCTTATCATAGATGATGCATTGTTTTGGTTTTCGAGATTGAAATATAATTCTTGGGTTTGCATCATCGAACTTTGTGTTTTTTCTGGAAATATGATTTTATCTATTAGAATTTAATTCTTTATGTGTTAGGAAAGGATGATCTAACATACTTGTTTTAGATTTGGTTAAATCAAGAGGTTTTGTATTATACAAATATTTGTTTTATGATGAACGAAATTTGTTTAGAGTTATTCAATTTGTTGAAAATTAAATCATGAGAATCTATTGAAATTCGGTGAGAAATTATCGATGATCAGACAAACCAAAAAACAGAGCTTCCGGCTTCATCGGCAGGTGATCGGTCCGCCAATCAACCCGTCGACAGGGAATTAGATTGACCTAGTGGATCCGTCAGTGGGTCGTCGGTCCGCCGACCAACCCGCCGACAGGGACTTGGAAATGAATATTGGATTGCATCGGCAGGTGTTCGGTCCGCCGACCAACCTCCGATAGGGTTTGTCGGTGAATAGTCGGTCCGCCTACCAACCACCGACAGGGATCTTGATTTACAGACTCGTCTTCGTCAGCCGCCGACAGGACTCGTCGATGAGTCTTCAGTCTGCCGACCAACTCACCGACATAGATGATCATTTACAGACTCATCTTCGTCAGCAGGTGTTCGGTTTGCCGACCAACCCGCTGATAGAGACTTATATTTTTTGACAATGTGAGGGTTTGGATATCAATTGGTTCGGGCTTAATAGTACTTCGTGTTGGGATCAAGTGAGGTCTAGGGTTGCGTACCTAAGATGATTGAAACCTACTTGTTACCCTTACCATGTGCTAACCAATTAGACACACTGTAATGACCCGATCCCAGATTCCCAGACTAAGAGAGATTAGAAGCCTAATTAGCCTAACTAATTAGACTTAATCTCACAAGTGATTTAGACCAATGACCGATAGGACATTGACCATAGAAGGTTAGACCGACCCGAAAAATTTACATGAGTTGAAGAACCAACCTGCCAGAGCAGAAATAATTAGATATTAAATAGGTGATTAATTTATTTTTAATTCAATAAAT
>JAUPMG010305345.1:0-16568 GCA_031762675.1 Pachysandra terminalis | reverse complement strand
ATCACCTGTAGAGATAAGGATCAGCCGAAGCCTAGTAGAGAAATCCTACGAGACTACAATATTTACTTTTATGCATGCAAATCAATACGGTTCATTACATGCATTTCAATTCATCATATACTATCATAGCCATATGTGTATTAAACATGTCATCATACTATATCTCACATACTAGCACGAATATGACAATCATCATATGGAATCACCATTCACATGGAAACCATACCATATCAAGTCATAACAGTCAATAGTTCACAATCCCCATAGTCCCACTATATTAAGGCTACCCACATGATCCCATCATGTTCAAGCAAATTCAACATGGTCCCACCATGTTCCAAAAAAACAGACATACATGTATACACATGGTCCCACCAAGTAACACAACAACAAGATCACAGCAGTCACATAGTCTAATTATGTTCCACAACAAAACACTACATGGTCCCACCATGCTACAGCCAATGAATCACATAAACAAACACCATATGTTCCCACCATGCTACGACCAATCAAACACTTAAACTTAAACCACATGGTCCCACCATGCTACCGCCAATAAACGACATAAGCACATATCACATATCTTACACATAATCATTCCTTTAAGGACTTGCACCCATGGAGAAAGTCTCATGTACCATTCCTTTAGGGACTTGCACCCACGGTGGAAAGACACATTTAACCACACATACACATATCACATATCATACACATAGTCTCACTGTGGTCACAAACAAACAACGTATAAGCATTCTTTTAGGGACTTTCACCCCGGAGGAAACCACCAGTACAAACCTTTCATTTAGGAACTTTCACCCACGGTGGAAACACACCAGTAACCACATAAACACATATCACATACCATGCACATAACCAGTCTTTTAGGGACTTGCACCCACTGAGGAAGTCTCATGTACCATTCGTTTAGAGACTTGCACCCACGGTGGAAGTGCACCCTTATCCACAAGATCCCACTTTGCTATGACCACTGCGACCCAATCACAATCACATTCACAATCAAAGGAAGTCATAATGAATATACATCACAGTCAACTCAAACACAAGTGCAATGTAATGGAAGGTATGATGCAAGCATAGAGTGAAATGAGATGCAATGCAATGCAGGGTGTCACGAGGCCTACCCCAATCACATGCTCATTCCAATTCATGACCATACGACCATCCTTTTAGAGACTTGCACCCACTGTATAAACACCAGTCCTATTCCTTAAGAGACTTTCACTCACGATAAAATACACCTTTCACTCACATTCCATTTAGGGACTTACACCCACGGTGAAAGATTACTAGTAATCAAACTCTTCCTTTAGGGACTTTAATCCACGGTTGAATCACCCATACAAGACCTTTCCTTTAGGGACTTTCACCCATGGTGGAATCATCCTTACCATGCCTTGCCTTTAGGGACTTTCACCCACGGTGGAAGCTCACCTATCCACAATCATAATTTCAAGTCATTCATACACAAACATCAGACATAGTCATGGATACACGCAGTACCCTCAATCAATCATTCAAGTCAAACATAATCAATTTCAAGCACAAGTTTTACAGAAGTCAAACCTGAGTCAACATTGGATGCTAAATGCACCATTCAACCAATCAAGCCCTACGCGACCATCTCTACTCATACTAATCTTATCTTGAGGTCCGATGATCATATCCAAAACCTTTGAGTCGACATCACCTCGTATTCCATTCGAATCAATCCGAATATCCTTAATTTTAGACATTCGTCTATACTTTTCATTATTCAACCAATTCTAGATCTTTTGCAGACAAACCAACAATATAACATATGCACAACCCAATGAGGAACCTCCCCATAAAATTTAGACCTCATTGGGCCTCGGTAGCTACTCGATAGCTGTCGAGACTCATACCGAGTTCTTGGTAGCACTCCTACCGAGGGTAGGTAGCAAGTTCAGAGAACATAGACTTTTGGGCATTTTCGGTAGCTGCTCAATAGCTGCCGAGACTGCTATCGAACAGCAATTTTGGCCAGTCTTCTGGGTTTTCTTCTAGGGCTTTGTGCCTCTACTCAGAGCTAACATTTTCTAAGGTTTTAACAATCAAATTTCAGTCTCTAAAGCCTACTCGTATGATCCAAACATCAAACTCATAAATACCTATTTGTTCTATAGATCTAAACAAGTAAATCTACAGATAATTAAACATAGATATAAGCACACAAATATAATCCATAAGAACATATAATAACATAGTAAACACAGCAACACAAGTTGATCATGTGAATCAAACAATATAGCAATATTCCTTCTAGTTTCTCTAGATCTTAGATCTAACATGCTGAACATGCATTCCCTATATATCTATAGCATTGAAATCATTCATAAAGGAAGTTACCATAGAAACGCAAAATCCCTACCTTGTTTCCTTATATCTGATCTATGTAGATTCCAGCAACAAGGATCACCAAAACCTTTTTTTTCCTTCGTCTTCTTCTTCCTTCAAACCCATATTTCTGTAACACAAGTTCTTCTTCTTCTCTTCCTTTTTCCTCCATAGCCTTTCTTCCTTCTTTCCTCTTCTCTTCTTTACAGCAAAACCCCTTTCTCTCTCTTCTCTCTCTCTTCATCGTGTGAGACAAGGTGTTGTCTCTCTTTTGATGTTACGGGGGTTAGTGGGATGTTACATGATCCCTCTCTCACTAATTCAATTTAGCAAGTGAAAGACCCTTATACCCTTAATGAATAAGTCAAATGGAACCTTCATCCCTCGAGCTTCAAACGTCCAAACCAAACCTAGCTTCCATAAGGTTTTTTTTAAATTACTTAAGTGGCTCCATAGTTTCTAATATTACACAATGGACCCCGTAATTAGTTGTAATTACAAATCCTACTTATTTCAATTATTTAAATACACAATCCTATATAATCTTTCACAAGGATTTATTGGTAATTATAATTAAATTATATTAATTATAATTTAAAGACACGGTTCGCTACATTCTCCCCCCTTAAAGGAATTTCATCTCGAAATTTATGATTGCCCCTACTCTGTATTCAAACTAATAATAATAGAGTCTAGCCCGAAATATATTAGTGGGGTGAAGTCATCCGACTATTATACTTACATAACACATATGTTTTAATCAAAGTGAAGGTATCTACGTACATAAGTTTCAATCACCCTAGTGAAAAATTCATAACATTAATATCATCACGCTAATAATTATAATCAATCTTAAATCTCACTGTAGGATAAAGAACTAGTTTGTAGAGAATGTTCATATGATTATCTACTCAACCAACTTATGATTTTGCTTACGTTCTCTTTCAAAATAGGGAAGTGTTGAGTCTAAAGTTTCTGAGTGTCATCTACATATATTCCTAACCAGCAAAATTCCTATGGTCATACATTTCTAAGCTTCTATCTAGCATCATGACATAAACATCATATCATCACTAATATGGTTAATTGTTTGTATTCAATAAATTTAACATGATTACAACCACAATAGACACATTAGGTCACATACTTTGTCAAATTAGTATTACAAGTTCTAATAACACTACAGAAATATTAGTCATATCATTAACATACTATTTGGTCAACTATACAATGTTCAATCATCACAAAAAATTCACAAAACACTACACAAAGAGTGAAGATGCACTTAACACAAGGCAATCAATCACTAAACACATTCACAGCACAAATACAAACTTAATGAGGGCAACCAACACTCATGCAACAATCAAATGATGAAAGATAAACACACATAAAGTCGTAATGCACAAGAATGACGTGATGCATAATGTTCAAATGCAAACAACGAATCAAAATGATAAAACGAATACAATGCAGAGTTGTTAGGCATAACCTAACCATAAAAACCACATCAAGAAAACCTACACTTATCACTTGGTGACCAAGGACCACACTCAAAACACAAATAATGCATACTATAGGCATACCCATACTACTAATGTCTCAAGCGTACTCACGTTGCACCTACACCATTCATCATACACTATACTTACACTGTGCACTTATCTACAATTCGATAATGTTAGTTTCATACACTCACGCCTTTTGTTTTCCCGTAACATGTATTATTTATACTATGTTTAATTTCACATTTAGTTCATATCAAGATAATTTCTTTTGTATATTACGTAACAAGAATTACATTCGTTCTTATTTCATATTCTATTGTAATATGTTTTCTCTCAAAAGTCATCACTATTTAATAATGTTCAATTCAATCTTAGTCTTATACATATAAATTTTAATCACTACAACAAGTAAATATTTTATTTACTTATGTTTTCATTACTTATTCTTTTAGTTGTATACGGTCTAATTCCTCTTTATTTTCAAGGAATTCGATTCAATGCATTTGCAGCTGCATTGTCTCCAATTTCTGGAAAATAATTTGCTTTAGTTTCATAGTTCCAATATACTAGTCATATCAATCAACCAATTTTATGTCTTTGATTATCCTGTCTTTTAACGACAAGGTAATCCAATATACTAATCATAATTTCATCCTTGTAATGCACTTCTAGACTTTTTAGAAGTAGTAGTACCCCAACTTCAAAGTGTCTATCCAGCATTATCGATAAAGATATTCACCAATGCAACTCTACTTAAGATCGAGTAATTAACACATAATACTTAGCAAGACGCTTATAATTCTATAAGTAACTTCCTATGCCAACATGTCTCTAGGCTTAAAGTTTGATAGTTCTAGATAAACATACTCACACGTATTACATGTAAGCATAGAAGGCACGCCACTCCAAAATAATGACACAGTGTCAAACAATTGCAAGAAGCACTCAGTACACAGCCCAAAGCATTTCACAAGGAGTACGCACTATAGAACAATCACAGCATTCACAAAATTCAGCAAACCAATCAGGTTACATTCACAAAAAATCTAAAGTAATTCCTACATTCAAATGTCTCAATGTTTCTTCCTGGCTTTAATTAAACTTGATAGCCTCTAGACTTCCAACATAGAGCAGTTATAGCGAGCAATCACACAATCATATTTAAGTAAAAGGTATACCATTGATGTACTAACACCATACCAGTTAATTTACAAGAAATCACCCATCACAGATTCATATAAGTGAATTCTAGCTTAACAAGTTTCTATGTTATTGTCCTAGGGTCTCACTATACTCGTGTATAGACTCTAGCGTTGCTACTTACAGCAATCACAGAAGTAGTCACACAATCCATATTACGCATACACACACAATACTAAATTCTTAACATGCACATACAACACTCATTTCAATGCAATTCACAAAAGTCAAGGAATTCACAAGAACTACATAATTCCAACAATCTACATAAGGCACTCTAAATACTTTAATTTATAAGAACTTGAACATACCACATTATATTCACATACTATATCAAAGTATAATTCACACAATTCACAAAAGTGGCTCATAGGTTCAAATGTTTCTAGGTTTTCAATATGACCTAAGACTTCCCAAAGCTTAGAAACTTAAACCTAGAGCTCTAATACCACCTCTGTCGCGCCGCAAATCTGAGATATGGGATCTCAAGGATTCCAATGAACACACCTTCGGACCCACCACGTGGATTAGGATAATCAGCCACAACGTCAACATTTACCTGGTTGAATCAAAGTCTCAACAGAATATAAATACCAGCGAAAGTATCACAAATTTAAAACCATGGCCCAACCAAAACTAAGTTGAGCATCAACCCACAAATAAAGTAATTCGAATATCATCTATAACAATTCTGCACCGTAAGGGTCAAATCAAATAAAATAAAACCAAATAAACATAGTCATGTAGTCTCAAAAGCAACAGTATCTCAAACACCATCTCCAGAAGCTAGCCAGGAATTATACAATCCGATCACCTGTAGAGATAAGGATCAGCTGAAGCCTAGTAGAGAAATCCAACGAGACTACAATATGTACTTTTATGTATGCAAATCAATATGGTTCATTTCATGCATTTCAACAGCTCTTATTCATTTTGATTTCGTTTGTATCGTTATAGTCGCTATTACAATTTCACTCAGCATTTTCGTATTTACATGCATTCGCTAACCTTTCATTGAATTTGTTAATTTCGTTACATCTTCTCAATGACATCGATGACCACACACCACGTATTTATATATATATATATATATATATTATGTGATTACATATGTTTCCTTGTTTCAATATACAAATCGCTAATAAATGCACACACATATGCTATAAACTTTTATTGCATTCTTTCCTCAATAAAAATGAGTTTCATACTGATAATTTTACTACGCCACTTTCTCAATTTCATTTTCCCTACCTTACATAACACTCATGCCACCTTTTATTTTATTCACGTAGATATTAGTCATCTTCTTTTCACTATTAACTGTTTGTTAGTTTTTGCTTTTACATGTGGTATTTGTTTTGGATGTATGGGTCAGCCTTTTTATTCCAGCGTATGTAGGCTAAATGTTTTCCCTTATCATAATACTTGTTAGTGTTAATGAATTTCTCTTTTGTTTCATTTACGTATCACTGGAATTTTAAACACATAATGTTGATTACAAGTTTTAGTTTTCGAGAACCTTTTAGTTTTCCATAACTCTTCCGGCTGTGGCAAGGCTAGCGATGCAATTCCTTACGTAGCCATCATGCCTCCACCTTCATCGTCTCTTGAGACTATTTCTTAGATGACCTAAATGATTTCCCTTAGATACCTTTAGATGTTTTCTTTCGACGTGTTGAATTCGAACGTTTTTCCCTTTTTGAAAACCAAAATTCTTTACTTAAAGCGCTGTAAACTTTTCGGATAAAATGTTTGTGATATGTCTTAGTTTCCTTCCCGCAACGTATAGACGAGTGGTAGCCGGTGTTTAATTTTAAAGATTCCTTGTGTTGATTTTGAAATTCTTGGTTAGTTTTATCATGTGTATATAAAATTTTAACTTAGGTTTTAGTTTCAAATAGATAACACTGAATAATTGGGTTAGAAACCTAACTTAACATATCACTTCGTTTAATTTCAAGGACGAAATTCTTTTAAGGAGGGTAGAGTGTAATAACATAAAAAATCCCTAAAAATCTTAATTTGAAATCTTAAAGGTAAAATAGTATTTTGAGGATTGGTAACTTAATTTCACTAATTAATTAGGATTAGAGCACCTAAAATCATTAAATTCATAAGACACTAGAGATTTTCTTAAATCACTAAAAACTGATCAGGTCAGCCAGATTTAACTTAAGAAGCAAAATAGGTCAGATAACCTAATTTAGTAATTAAATAAGAAATAAAATGTTTTGCCGGCTTTACCCTTTCCATTTATGCATGTTTATGTCTTAAAACTTGTGATGAATTCTTCTTTAGTTTGGATCGCCGATCGGATTAGATCCGACCAAGCGATCATGCATGTTGTGTTTGTCTGGCCTTGGTGCCACACACAGTAGCATGGCCCTTTTTGGTTTTTGATATTGTGTTAATCATCTAGATCAAGATGTTGATGTGTGGTTAAGATTTATTTCAGCTTTTGTGTGCTTGCGTGGTGGAGATTAAGTGTGTGTTTTTGTGGCTTAGATATAATCTTGTTTGTTTGGGATGTGTGGTGAGGATTGTTGGAGAGAGAGAGAGAGTATTTGTGTTCGTGTGGTTGAGATTGGAATGGTTATGATTTAAGGGATAGGATTAAAGTGGTTAAATCCGTTGTGATTGTAAGGCTTAGATTTAAAGTGATTAAGTTTAGAGGGCAAGGATTTAGACACATGTAAAGGGTTGTTGGCTTGAATGAGAGAAAGGAATCTCATGTTTTCTCTCATTTGGTTTTGGGGTTTGTTTGGCTTGGGAGCTTGAGAGGAGAAAGGGAGAGAAGCTTGCATTGTTAGGGTATCATGTTGTTTTTGTTTGCTTAATAGAGGTAAGTGAATAATCTCATGAATGTAAATAGATTTGTCTTAGATTTCTAAACATTTCCCTTACTTTTCATGTTCATAAATGTTTGAGAACGAATCAAATGTATCATGTTATTTGTCTAGTGTAACATCATGTTTTGGGAATGGATTTTGATGGATTATAGGTATAGAAATGCATATCAATGTTTTATTTGGATGTAAACCTAGTTTAGAGAGAAACGCCTTCATCTTAACCAGTTCGTGACTTTCGATGGCCTCCTCGGCGCTCCGAACGGGTCGCCGAACACTTTCTCGGCTGCAGGCGGACAGTTCGGCTCGCCGAATAGGTCACCGAGCATGAACATCTCGCCGAAATTGACCTCGGTGCACCGAAGAGATCGCCGAAACTCAGTTCGGTCCGCCGAGCTGGTCTCCGAGGCAGGCTTCGGTGCGCAGAAGACCCCGCCGAACCTAACAAATTGGACTTATATTTGATCTTTGTTAATGGATACATAGTTAGTGATCAAATTCTATGACATATACACTGTAGTATTATTTATTATGAAGCTTTCACCTTGAAACTCGAGTTAGTATAATATTATGTGCAAAACATGGAACATGAGCGAAATGCCCCTTAGTGATCACAATTCACCTTGCATATAACCTTGGATCGACCTATTTCTATCAAGTATCATGTTATTGTATATGTGCTACCTCATGGACTCGTTTCAATGAGATGATAAGATATGAACGTTAGACATGGAATGGTCACTACACTTATAGTTGATGATGCATCCGGTATTTTAAACGTGAATGCATGCTTAGTTAACCCTATGCTACTGCTTCTCAATGGTTTCACTTCGTGTTGTTTGAATCATGAATTGTATTTAATGTGAGATTTTGATTGACACTCTAGATTGTTGTGATTACACCCTGTACACTACTAATTGACTGCTTAGCTAGCGTGCACTTATTCACTTGCACAACATTGACTCGAGACCATAGCTTGGTTAAGAGAAATACCCCGTTTTGGAGACCTCACGGCTGAGTCTCGTGATATAAATAATAATGAGAGTGATATGAACCCCACGTCTAGTGAGGAGACTGGCAAGGACGAGT
Organism: Pachysandra terminalis; assembly: GCA_031762675.1. Lineage (NCBI taxonomy): Eukaryota > Viridiplantae > Streptophyta > Magnoliopsida > Buxales > Buxaceae > Pachysandra > Pachysandra terminalis. The sequence goes on along the minus strand of JAUPMG010305345.1, from coordinate 7,546 downwards.
TGAGGGATTAGCTGCCCTAAAAGACTCTCCTATCGCCAAAGAACTGTGTACCCAAGGATCCGCACGTTGGTGTAAGCTTGATTGTGATATCATAGAGATTTAGACCTCTGTAGTATGTCAAGTGTCATGTTGTCCTGAGGGATACGGCACGTTGGTGCAATTCTCGGTTTACGTACCACTGATAAAAAATAACTGGGGGATTGTGCCTCCTAGGTTGAAAGCCCTTAAAACTATGTTGTACACCTAGAATAGTCCTATTCCTTGGACCATTACGACGAGGGGATGATTTTAGGTTTCTAAAATACCATGAGGAGAATTAATGTTGCTGGGACACCCCAAATAGAGACTGGATCAGGAGGAAACATGCCATTTTGTACATACTGACAAAGATGCATTTGCATTGCATACTAGATTGTTTGTTAGTTCACCTTGGTGATTACTGTATTTAGGTTCACAGCATGTATAATAAATAATTAACCATATGCATTATTTTCTTATTATGATTTCTTATTTGTATGGGCTGAAAGTATTGTGAATGTTTAGACTCTAGGATATTCTTATATATTCCTAATATTATTTACTTACTGGCTAGTGTAGCTCATGCTTTTTAGCAACACTTTTTAGAATTGTTAGTCGAGACAGCAGCTGAGGAGATTGTGGTCTAGGACGATCTTTCGGTTCGTTGAGCTTGGTCACGATGAGAGAGAACTTGGTTGAGTACAACACTCTGATAGAACATTTGTTTTAGTCTAGAGTTAGACTTTCCTTTTCTTAGAATTTATCAGATTTAGATATTGTATTAGTAGTTACTTATATCTTACTAGAATGGTATTATAACTTCCGCTTATGTTTTGACCATTGTTATCCACTCTCGTAGAAATATGGGGTGAAAGTTGCGAATAAATCAGAAATATCAGGAATTGGGATTTTCTGGTTTGGTTCATGACAAAAATGGTATCAGAGCCTAAGTTCTTTTAAGACTTAAGTAACTAGGTTAGGATTTTATATGACTTCATGTTAGGATCTTGTAGGTTGACCCTAAGTTTAGGACTTATAAGGGTTAAGGGAATTAGATATCTATAGGATGTGAGATTGTGAGGAGCGATGTGTGTTGATTGAGCATCCTACCTAGCAACTCCGGATGGATAATTGGGGACAGGAAGTACAACAGTTTCTGAGAGTCCTAAGGTAGAAGCTACTAGGTATGAAGTCTCTGTTAAGTACTGGATTGTCACATTATTAAAGGATGTGATAATCTAAGGCTTATGTTTGCTGATTGAAATTTTTTAAAATACTTAGACCTCTAATACGAACAAAATTTCAAATTTTAAGGTCAATATAGTTGCAAAAGCATTAGACTGAGAAATTTGAGAATTTGGTTGGAATTAGATTATATATAAATAAAGTGGATAATAAAATGAAATTATTTAATCACTTCATTTTATTATGCATATAACATTTTATATAATCTCGCCAAATAGCTATGTGGATCTAGAGAAGACACTATTCGTGCCAAATCCGGACTCAGACCCATATTCTGATGAATCTCTGTATTCGTCTAATCCATCTTTAAATCTTTGTTTGGATGGGTTGATGTGATGTTTGACTTCTTGTATTTCGATAACAATGAGATTTTAGAATCTTTATCTTTGCTTTTCTTGGTGATCTCCTCTTCTCAAGGGCACACCTTTAAATGGTTCAATTTCTTTTAGTTGTGGTGTTTTCTTTTCGCATGTTTTAGGGTTTCCTTCTCGCAGTGTATTAACTTTATTTTCCTGCTTGTCATATGTGTGTTTATTGGGTAGCCTGTACTGGCCCATCCCTCCCATTGTAATCATACAAAGTGTTTCTTCTATGTAATATTCGTTTAATATTGATAAAACCTGTGTTGTTTTACTATCGCGTACATAGATTTGAGCACATGCTTTTGATCCTATTCTTTTTTCGCCTTCGAAACTCTTTAAACTGCACTTATTTATTTTGATTTCGTTTGCATCATCACAGTCGCTATTCCTATTTGACTCAGCATTTTTGTATTTACATGCATTCGTTAACCTTTCATTGAATTTGTTGATTTCCTTACATATTCTCAATGACATCGATGACCACACACCACGTATTTATAAATATATATATATATATATTATGTGATTACATATGTTTCCTTGTTTCAATACACAGATCGCTAATACATGCACACACGTATGCTATCAACCTTTTATTGCATTCTTTCCTCAATAAAAATGAGTTTCATACTGATAATTTTACTACGCATCTTTCTCAATTTCATTGTTCCTACCTTACATATCACTCATGCCACCTTTTATTTCATTCACATAACAATTAGTCATCTTCTATTCACTATTAACTGTTTGTTATTTCTTGCTTTTACATATGGAATTTGTTTTGGATGTATGTGTCAGCCTTTTTTTTCCAACGTATACAGGCTAAATGTTTTCCCTTATCATTATACTTGTTAGTGTCAATGAATTTCATTTTTGTTTCATTTACGTATCACTGGGATTTTAAACACATAATGTTGATTTCAAGTTTTAGTTCTCGAGACCCTTTCAGTTTTTCCACAACTCTTTCGGCTGTGGCAAGGCTAGGGATGCCATTCCTTCCTTAGCCATCATGCCTCCACCTTCTCCATCTCCTGAGAAAGTTTCTTAGACGACCTAAATTATTTCCCTTAGATACCCTTAGGTGTTTTCTTCCGACGTGTTGATTTCGAACGTTTTTCCCTTTTTTGAAAACAAAACATTTTTACTTAAAGTGCATTAAACTTTTTGGATAAAGTGTTTTTGATATGTCTTAGTTTCCTTCTTGCAGCGTATAAACGAATAGTAGCCGGTGTTTTATTTTAAAGATTCATTGTGTTGATTTTGAAAATCTTTGTTAGTTTTATCTTGTATATTTAAAACTTCAACTTAGGTTTTATTTTAAAATAGACAACACTGAACAATTAGGTTAGAAACCTAACCTAATAGATCACTTAATTTAATTTCGAGGATGAAATTATTTCAAGGAGGGTAGAATAACCTAAAAAATCCCTAAAAATCTTAATTTGAAATCTTAATGGTAAAATAATAATTTGAGGATTGGTAACTTAATTTCACTAAATAATTAGGATTAGAGCACCTAAAATAATTAATTTCATAAGACACTAGGGATTTCCTTAAATCACTAAAAACTGATCAGGTCAGCCAGATTTAACTTAAGAAGCAAAATAGGTCAGATAACCTAATTTAGTAATTAAATAAGAATTAAAGTGTTTTGTCGTCTATACCCTTTGTATTTATGCATGTTTATGTCTTAAAACTTGTGATGAATTCTTCTTTTGTTTGGATAGCCGATCGGATTTGATCCGACCATGCAATCATGCATGTTGTGTCTGTTTGGCTTTGGTGCTACACGCAGAGCATGGCCCTTTTTGTTTTTTGATATCGTGTTAATCATCTAGATCAAGATGTTGATGTGTGGTTAAGATTTATTTCAGCTTTTGTGTGCTTTTGTGGTGGAGATTAAGTGTGTGTTTGTGTGGCTTAGATCTAAGCTTGTTTATTTGAGATGTGCGGTGAGGATTGTTGGAGAGAGAGAGTAGTTGTGTTTGTGTGGTTGAGATTGGAGTGGTTATGATTTAAGGGATAGGATTAGAGTGGTTAGAGTGGTTGTGATTGTAAGGTTTAGATTTAAAGTGCTTAAGTTTAGAGGGCTAGGATTTAGACTCGTGTAAGGGGTTATTGGCTTGAATGAGAGAAAGGAATCTCATGTTTTCTCTCATTTGATTTTGGGGTTTGTTTGGCTTGGGAGCTTGAGAGGAGAATGGGAGAGAAGCTTGCATTGCTAGGGTTTCATGTCGTTTTTGCTTGCTTAGTAGAGGTAAGTGAATAATCTCATGATTGTTTTCATGTTCATACATGTTTGAGAATGAATCAAATGTATCATGTTATTTATCTACTGTAATATCGTATTTTGGGAATGGATTTTGATGGATTATAGGTATAGTGATGCATATGAATGTTTTATTTGGATGTAAACCTAGTTTAGAGAGAAACATCTTCATTTTAGCCTGTTCGCGACGTTCAGCGCCTCGAACCGGTCGTCGAACACTTTTTGGGCAATAGGCGGACTGTTCGGCTCACAGAACAGGTCGCCGAGTATGAACATCTTGCCGAAATTGACCTTGATGCGCTGAAGAGGTCACCGAAACTTAGTCCCCTAGAATTCTCGTTGAAACTCAGTTCGGTCCGCCGAGCTGGTTGCTGAGGCCGGCTTCGGTGCGCCGAAGACCACGCCGAACCTGACAGATTGGACTTATATTTGATCTTTGTTAATGGATACATAGTTAGTGATCAAATTCTATGACATATACACTGCAGTATTATTTATGTTAGTATAATAGTATGAGCATAACATGGAACATATGGGATATGCCCCTTAGTGATCACAATTCACCTTGCATATAACCTAGGATTGACCTATATCTATCAAGTATGATGTTATTGTATACGTGCTTCCTCGTGGTCCCGTTTCCATGAGATGTAAGACACGAATGTTTGACATGGAATGGTCACTACACTTATAGTTGATGATGCATCCGGTACTTTAAATGTGAATGCATGTTTAGTTAACCCTATGTGACTAATTCTCAATGGTTTCACTTCGTGTTGTTTGAATTATGAATTGTATTTAATGTGAGGTTTTGATTGACACTCTGGATTGTTGTCATTACACCCTGTACTCTACTAATTGACTGCTTAGCTAGCGTGCACTTATTCACTTGCACAGCATTGACTCGAGACCATAGCTTGGTCAAGAGAAATACCCTATTTCCGAGACCGCACGGTTGAGTCTCGTGATTTAAATAATAATGAGAGTGATGTGAACCCCACGTCTAGTGAGGAGACTGGCAAGGACTGGTTGAGTTATTAGCTACCCGAATAGACTCTCCTATCGCCTAAGAGCCGTGTACCCGAGGATCCGCACGTTGGTGTAAGCTTGGAAGATGATATCACCCATGGATCCGCACGTTGGTGGAAGCTTGGATGTGATATCATAGAGAGATAGACCTCTGTAGTATGTCAAGTGTCATGTTTTCTTGATGGATACCGCACGTGGGTGCAAGTCTCGGTATACGTACCACTGATCAAAAATAAGTGGTAGGATTGTGCCTCCTAGGTTGAAAGCCCTTAAGACTTTGTTGTACACCTAGAACAGTCCTATTCCTTAGACCGTTACGAAGGGGGGATTATTTTAGGCTGCTGAAACACCCTGGGGAGAATTCAGGTTACTAGGACACCCCGAATAGAGACTAGACCAGGAGGAAACATGCCATCTTGTACATACTGACAGAGATGCATTTGCATTGCAAACTAGATTGTTTGTTAGCTTACTTTTGTGATTACTGTATTTAGGTACACAGCATGCATAATGAATAATTGACCACATGCATTATTTTCTTATTACAATTTCTTGTTTGTATGGACTGAGAGTATTGTGAATGTATGGATTCTCTGATACTCTTATATGTTTCTGACATTATTTACTTACTGGCTAGTGTAGCTCATGCTTTTTAGCAATAACTTTTAGGATTGTTAGTCGAGACGGTAGCTGAGGAGATCATGGTCTAGGAGGATCTTTCGGTTCGTTGGGCTTGGTCACGATGAACTTGATTGGGTACAGCACTCTGATATAACATTTGTTTTAGTCTAGAGTTAGACTTTCATTTTCTTCGAATATATCGTATTTAGATGTTGTATTAATAGTAACTTATACCTTACTAGAATGGTATTACAACTTCCGCTTATGTTTTGACCTTTGTTATCCACTCTCGTAGAAATATGGGGTGAAGGTTGTGAATAAATCAGAAACCTCAGAAATTGGGAGTTTCTGGTTTGGTTCGTGACACGAACTCTTCCTTATGGGACTTTCACCCACGGTGGAATCACCCATATAAGAACATTCCTTTAGGAACTTTCACCCACGATGGAATCACCCTTAGCATGCCTTGCCTTTAGGGACTTTCACCCACGGTGGAAGCTAACCTATCCACAATCATAATTTCAATTCATTCATACACAACCATCAGACACAGTCTTGGATACATGCAGTACCCTCAATCAATCATTCAAGTCAAACATTATCAATTTCAAACACAAGTTATACAGAAGTCAACCCATGTCAAACCTGAGTCAACATTGGATGCTAAATGCACCATTCGACCAATCATTTCCTACGCGACCATCTCTACTCATACTAATCCTACCTTGAGGTCCAATGATCATATCCAAAACCTTTGAGTCGATACCACCAAATATTCCATTCGAATCAGTCTGAATATCCTGAATTTTAGACCTTCTTCTATACTTTTCATGATTCGACCAATTCTAGATCTCTCGCACACAAACCAACTGTACAGCATGTGCACAACACAATAGGGAACCTCCCCATAAAATTTGGACCTCATTGGGCCTCGGTAGCTCCTACTGAGAGGCTCGGTAGCACTCCTATTGTAGCTCGATAGCAAGTCAAGAGAACATGGACTTTTGGGTATTTTCGATAGCTGCCGAGAATGCTACAGAATGGCAATTTTTCCCAGGTTTTTGGATTTTCTTCTTGGGCTTCGTGCCTCCACTCAAAGCTAACATTTTCTAAGGTTTTAACAATCATATTTCAGTCTCTAAAGCCTACTCATATGATCCAAACATCAAACTTATAAATACCTATCTGTTCTATAGATATAAACAAGGAAATCTACAGATAATTAAACATAGATCTAAGAACACAAATATAATCCATAAGAACATATAATAACATAGTAAACACAGCAACACAAGTTGATGGGAATCAAACAACATAGCAATATTCCTTCTAGTTTCTCTAGATCTTAGATCTAATATGCTGAACATGCATTCCCTATATATCTATAGCATTGAAATCATTCATAAAGGAAGTTACCGTAGAAACGTAGGAATCCCTACCTCGTTTCCTTAGATTTGATCTATGTAGATTCCAGCAACAAGGATCACCAAAACCTTCTTTTACTTCTTCTTGTTCCTTCAAACCCAGATTTCTACAACACAAGTTATTCTTCTTCTCTTCCTTTTTCCTCCATAGCCTTTCTTCCTTATTTCCTCTTCTCTTCTCTACAGCAAAACCCCTTTCTCTCTCTTCTCTCTCTCTCTTGATCGTGTGAGACAAGGTGTTGTCTCTCTCCCCCTTGATGTTACGTGGGTTAGTGGGATGTTACATGATCCCTCTCTAACTAATTCAATTTAGCAAGTGAAAGACCCTTATACGCCTAATGAATAGTCAAATGGCACCTCCATCCTCTAGCTTCAAACGTCCAAATCAAACCTAGCTTCCATAAGGTTTTTTTTAAATTACTTTAGTGACCCCATAGTTTCTAATATTTTACGATAGAACCCATAATTAGTTGTAATTACCAATTCTAATTATTTCAATTTTTTAAATACACAATCCTATATAATCTTTCACAAGGATTTATTGGTAATTATAATTAAATTATATTAATTATAATTTA
>JAUPMG010305335.1:4423-16568 GCA_031762675.1 Pachysandra terminalis | reverse complement strand
AAACGATCCGCCAGCCCATTGGCACTTCTAAGAACATGTGAGAAATCTAAATGTAAGCCCTCCCCAAGAGAGAGTGCCAGCAGAAAAGAATGATATAGTCTCCACAAGTTACAACTTTTCTCCCTCATCCAAGGAATAACAACCACTGAATCCCCCTCCACCACCAGGTTACCTGCCTCCAGGCTTCCCTCAATCCCATAACCAATGCAAGTAACTCAGCCCTCATAGCGTTACCTTCCCCAATCGGCCCAAAAAACCCATGTAGAACACATCCTGTATGGTCCCTAAACACTCCACCAACCCTAGAGGGGCCCAGATCCCCCACAGAAGGTCCATCGAAATTTAGCTTAATCAAGCCCACCGTAGGAGCGATCCACCTTGCCCAACCTGAGGAAGTGAAGTACGCAACATCGCCACCGAACTCCAATCTCTAATCACTGATGCAACTGAAACTCCTCTGAACTCCTCTCTGGAAATCACCTAAGAAATAGCTGAAGTAAAGGCACTATCAATAATATGTTGAGTATTATGGCACCTATCCTCAAATATTCTACTGTTTCTTTCCCTCCAAATGGCTCAAAAAACTGCAAAAAATAAAGCCTTGTATAGCATCCTCCCGCATTTGCCCATCCAAGGAAACCTCCATTGTCCCAAAAAAGACTGGACATCGAAAGGAATCACAAAAGACATACTCACCATGCTGAAAAAGGTAAACCGCACCTCCCTGGGCAACCTTACAATGGATAAAAAGATGATCAACTGATTCCTCCATCTGCCTGCACATAAAACACATCTGAGGGGAAATAGTTAGATATTTCCGTCTCCTTTGAAGGACATCCTGAGTATTAATCCTCTTATGTAGAGCCAACCAAAACAAAAGCCCTAACTTTAGAAGGAACAGCCAACTTCCAAAGATAATTGAAAGGAACCGAACACAAGGGAATAGTAGGAACAACCATCAAAAGAGGAAAAAATGACTGGGACGAAAACACACCATGACTATCAGGAGACCAAATTTTACGATCAGCACGAGCCGGGTTAATACAAACATCTTGTAAAGCCACAAAAAGGGAAGACAACTCAGCCATATCAGGGGCCTAAGATCCCGTCTAAACTGAAGATTCCAAACTAGGCCGGAAGAGGCCCAGGAAAGAATATTAGCCACCATAGCATATCCTTGTTGGAGGCTAATCTGAACAAATGAGGATAAAGGTTAGCCAAAACATCATCAAGCCACCAAAGATCCAACCAAAATCTAACTTTAGATGGTACGAAATCTGGGTTGATTTGGTTGCAAAAGAAATCCAACCTGATAGGAGGAGGTAGAATGGGGAAGAAGACGCTGACGTGGCGAGGGGGTCCGATGTGGCACAATAGATAGCGTTGACGCTCTGATTTCGTCTGAAAGGTGTGGCGAGATGGCAGATGTCGGCGGCTCAAAAGGTGGCGTGTACCAGCATTGATTGGAGCGTGTGGTGCGTGCGGCAGGAAAAAATTCAAATTCCTTGCCTCTTTCGGACCAGCAATTGACTGTGAAAGGGAAGAAGATTGCAGAGGGTGGGGTTTTAGGGGAAGAAAGGGGGTCTTTTTATATGGTCTCGTTGGGCCTTGGCAACGAACCCACAACCAGGCCTGAAAGTGTGTCGCGGCCCAGTTCGCCCACACACTTGACTTTGGCGCATAATGGGCCCTTGAGGGGTGCGGGGCCCAGAGCGCCAAGGCTTCTCTTTTTGAGCTTTCTAAGGAAGAGCCTGGGCAAAAAATTAAGACAGGGGGGCCTGGTGTATGGGGGCCGCGTTGTAAGCCCTAGAAAATCTGATTTTCCCCTCAAGGATGCCTAGGGGTGTAATGTGGATTTGGCTGAAGATATTGGGGCTGAACATGCTCCCTCTGTTTTAGTGCAAACAGGGGCTGATATTCAGACCAGCAAAGGCAAATCGCCATGTATCAGAGATGGGAGCTATAGCCGTTGTGCTTCTACGAAGGTGAATGTGGACCCGGTACCTATGCTTCAAGGCCTTAAAGTCGCTATGGGTGATCTCTTGGCGCCCATAGAGAAGGAGCTGACAGACTTATGCTCGAGAGTGGTGTCATTCGAGGCGGATGGAAGTGTCAACGTCTTGCAAGGTACTCCTGTTGGTAAGGAAAATCCAGAGTCTCTAATGTTTGATCATCTCAGGAGTGGGGCTGATCAGATTAAGAAGGTTTGTGTTAGAAAAAGCCCGCTGAAAAAGAGAAATCCTGTGAGAGTTTGTTCAGCACAAGCTGGTGGGGATCAGAGTGTCGAGATGAATGTACTAGAAGCCGATGTGGTGTGGGAGCCAGAAGCTGAATCCTTGGCAGATTCTGTCCGCAAGTGTCAAAATCTGAATCATGTGCAGACTTTCGATCATTGCTTTGAGGTTCTGAGCGCAAGCTATCCTTTCAAGTCATCTAGTCGTCCGTCTTGCTCCAATCCTAGTCTTGCTTCATCGGGTAAGCCTAACCACTCTTCGCGTAAGACTAAATCTTCGAACTTTTCTGTAGACTCTCTTCATACTAACAGTCTCAATGTAACACTGGTTTCTTCTGATGTCTTTGAGCTTTCAAATGCTAAATTGCCTAAAAGGCCGGCTGTTTCGGACCACTGTGTTACCCTTATTCAACAAGATGTGGGTGGGGGTGAATGTGATAATGCGGTGGTAGATGGGCTTGATGGTAGTGTTGGGGTGTTAGTGCAGCAGCAGTCCGGGGAGGTAGGGTTTGATTCAGTAGGGGCTGATAGGGTATCTAATAGTCCAGGGGGAGGTAGATAAGATGGTTGCTTTTGCGTCTAATGTGTTGGATCAAGTCCGAAATGGTAAGGGCAAGGGTGTGTCAGTTCAGGAGGCCGTTGATACCTTTAGGGATAGGACCGAGGGCATAGAGGAAGTTATCCTATGAAGATTGTAAGTTTGAACATTAGAGGCCTGGGTAAGGCAGAGAAGAAGAGGTCGGATAGGGATTTGTGTTCGAGTGCTAGACCGGATATCTTGGCGTTAATTGAAACCAAAAAGGAAGTGATCAATCAAGAGATGGTGAGGCGTCTTTGGGGGGATAGGAACCGTAGGTGGGAGTTTCTGCCTTCGATAGGGGCTGCAAGGGGTATTTTAGTGGTGTGGGATATGGATTCTTTGGATGGTGGAGAGATCTTTCGGGGACATTTCAGCTTGTCCATTCAGTTTAGGAGTCGGTTGGATGTTTTTGCGTGGGCTCTGTCTGCTGTTTATGGTCTAATAGAGTGAGGGATCGCATGGCCTTTTGGAGGGAAATCAGTCTTCTTAGGGGTAAATTTGACGAGGCTTGGTGCTTGATAGGGGATTTCATTGTGTCACGTTTTGTCAGTGAAAAGAGTGGAGTGGCAAGGTGGTTCGAGTTACTAGCAGTATGAGGAAATTTTTGTCTGTGATTAGGGAGTGCGACTTGGTGGATTACTCGTTGCAAGGAGGCAATTTTATGTGGTCCAATGGGCAATGTACTCCAGTTTGTTGTAGATTGGACCGTTTTTTGGCCTCTGTTGGGTGAGATGAGCACTTACCTTTCACCACCCAGTGGCTTCACGCTAGAACCACCTCAGATCATTGTCATATACAGATTAGTACTGCCTCTAGACTGAGAGGGACAGCTCCCTTTCAATTTGAGAATATGTGACTTTCCCATCCTAACTTTAAGGAATCAATTCATTCTTGGTGGGAGGAGTGCATTGGTGCGAATACAGGATGGGTTGGGTACAAGTTCATGAGAAGGTTAAGAGACCTGAGAGGTAGGATCAAGAGTTGGAATAAGGAGGTGGTTGGTATCATTGGGGATAGAAAGAACAAACTTTTGGGTAATGTGGTGGAGATTGATCGTGGTGAAGGGTGAGATCCCTGAGTAGGGAAGAGGTTGAGGAGAGGAAGAAAGTGAAGGAAGAGTTGGAGGAAGTGTTGAAACTAAAGGAAATTAACTGATGACAAAAATCCCATGTAACTTGGTTGAAGGAAGGAGCCCAGACTACAAGCTTCTTTCATAAAATGGCCAATGGTAGGAGAAGGAAGGACGAAATAGTTTCCTTGAAAGTGAGTGATAAGAGTGTGCAGTCCGAGGAGGATCACTTCCGCTTTGTCTGCGTTCTATTCTCGATTGTATAAATCGGAAAAAAGTTTTGATTTTGTGTTGAAAGGTTGGCATGAGGGTCGACTGGATGAGGAGAAGAGTCGGTAGTTGGAGAGGGGTTTTGAGGAGGAAGAGATTAAGGCTGTTATTTAGGAGTTGGCGGGGGATAAGGCTCCAGGCCCTCCAGGCCCTGATGGTTTTACGATCTGTTTCTTTCAAGAAAAATGGGAGATGATCAAGGAGGATCTAAAGAGTGTTTTCAGTGAATTTTTTGAGACTGGGATTGTCCATAAAGCTACAAATGCAACTTTTTTGGTTCTTATCCCTAAGAAGCCGGAGCTGTAGAAATCAAGGATTTTAGGCCTATCAGTCTGACCATCAGTTTACATAAAATCATTGCCAAGGTCCTGTCTATTAGGTTGAGATTGGTTCTCACCCCGTTGGCTTCTTTGCAGTAGAGTACGTTCATTCGGGGGAGACAGATTGTTGATAGTATTTTAGTGGCCGTGGAGTGTGTGGAGGAGAGATTCAGAGGAGCCCTGGGCTGGTCATTAAATTGGACTTGGAGAAAGCCTGTGATCGGGTCGAGTGGGACTTTTTGGACCAAATTTTGGCGTGGAAAGGGTTTGGTGTGAGGCGGCGGAAATGGATAGCGGGTGTCTTAGAAATGTGTGTTTTTCCTTCTTGCTGAATGGGTCAGTCCGTGGTTACATTCCATCTTCTAGGGGTATTAGACAGGCAGACCAACTCTCTCCCTTCCTATTCACCTTGGTTGGGGATGTCCTAAGTTGGTTTATGAGTATAGCTGAGCAGGAGGGTGTGGTTAGAGGGTTTCGCGTGGGGAGGGATGAAGTTGAGGTGTCTCACCTTCAGTTTGTTGATGACACGATTATGTTTTTGAGGCGGACCTCGACCAGATTAGATGGGTTAAGAGTATCCTCTAAGTGTTTGAGATGGTGTCTAGTACAAAAACTAACTTGAATAAGACTACGATGTTAGGCATCCATGTGGAGGAGGAGATGTTGGATGAGTGTGTGGCAGCTTTTGGGTGTAGGACCGGGGGGTGGCCCTTGTCTTACCTGGGTTTGCCCCTTGGGGTAATCCCAGATCTTTGGTGTTCTGGGATCTTCTTGTTGAGAGGATTCAGCAGTGTTTGACGGGCTGGAAAAGAAATTACTTGTCCTTGGGCAGTAGGATCATTCTCATTCAAGCCGTCTTGGCCAATCTCCCGGTGTATTACATGTCTCCTTTCCGTATGCCTAGAGTGGTGGCATCTGATATCGAGAAGCTCCAACGTATGTTCCTTTGGGAAGGTAATGGAAAGAAGAGAGACCACTTAGTTAAGTGGGAAGAAGTGTGTAAGGCGAGGGATCTTGGGGGGTTGAATTTGGGTAGCACAGTGGATCGGAATTCGGCTTTGCTTGCTAAATGGCTTTGAAGGTTCAACGACGAATGGGAGAATCTGCGGTGCAAGGTGATCGTTAGTAAGTATGGTATCCACAAGAACGGGAGGGATTTAAATCTGAACACAAAAGCGGTGTCGACTAGTCCGTGGACAGCAATGGTGGCCCGAGCCCCCTTGTTTCTCTCTATGGTTCGGTACTTTGTTGGGTGTGGGTCATCTGTTTTCTTTTGGCATGATGTATGGATTGGGGAGGTTCCCGTGTGTATAGGTTTTCCCAGACTCTTTAAATTGGTCCAGTTTCAGTCCTCTTTGGTTGATGAGGTCCTTTCTTGGTCTAGTGTGGAATCTTCCCCTTCGTAGGAATGCTAGGGAGGTGGAGATGGTGGAATTGGCTTCTTTGTTTAAGTTGGGGAGATAGTTGTGTGTTTAGAGTGGCCAGATAGGCGCATTTGGTCCCAGATCCGAGAGGTGTTCTCTCTTGTAGGTCTTTCTTTGACGAGTTTCGTTCTAACAGACTTGGGCCTCCTATCTTTTTTTCTGCCCAGTCTGTGTGGTCTCCTCTTGCCCCCCCTAGAGTCAGGGCTTTTATCTGGTTTGCACTACTTTTTCAGATTAACACGGCAGACATGATCCAGAGGAGGAGGAGGTACATGGCCTCTCCCCACATATGTGCTTCCTATGTAAAGAGGAGACACCTGACCATCTGTTCTTCACTGTTTTGCGGCGACTGAGATTTGGAGTTTCTTTCTGAGGATTATTGGGAGGGTGTGGGTTATGCCGGTGGGCATATGCCACCTGTTAGCTAAATGCAAGTTCTCAAGGTTGACAGCGGGGGGACGAATTCTGTATCGATTGGTTTTTGAAGCTACATTATGGCATATCTGGATGGAGCATAATATGAGGATTTTACAGGATACTTCGTCCTCGATTCTGAGTGTGATTGAGAGGATCATGGTGTCTGCAGCTTCGTGGGCCTCGGTGAGGGATCAATTTGTTGGTTTTTTGACGGCGAACATTTGAAGCGACTGGTATAGGATCTCAGTATGTAGTGCTTGTCCTGTGACGGTACACTCTGGTTGGCGTCCTCCGTAGGTCGGATGGGTTAAGCATAACTTTGATGACTTATTCATGGCGCCTCTTGGCATTTCCGGAATCGGTGGTGTTTTCAGAGATAGTGAGGGGGCTACTATTTTCGCTTTCTCTAGTCCTAGTAGTGGTGGTGAGTCCGCGAGGGCCGGGTTAGTGGCACTGGTGACTAGGCTGAGGATTGCTAAGGCACAAGGATTTCAGGATTTGATAGTGGAGAGCTCTTCATTTTCCATCATTGGTTAGTTGGGGCATTATGAGCAGTGTGCATAGTGTTTTACCCATCTTGTCCTCCTGGCTCCAATTTGGCGGCTGAGGCTATGGCTAGGAGGGGTTTGGGGAGGACTGTCATGTTCGAGGGGATCTTGGATCCGGAGATGATGCAGGAGAGGGTTTGATGGACTTTGTACCTGGGTTGGGTGGTGCCATCCGTTGAGAGTGGGGCTTTAGTTTTATTTTAGTTTTGTGATTTTCCGTTTTATGGTTGCTGGTTGGAGATAGTCTCTTCAATCAGGTGCTTATGTATTTGGTCCTTCCTCTTTTCTTCTCATCTTTTATATAATTCATCATTACTCAAAAAAAAAAAAGATTAACAAAATATCAATTCAAAGATGGAGAGGATAAAAAGAGATATGGGATAAGAGAGGAGAATTTTCAATTAAATCAGCATATGCTCACATTAGTGGTTCTGGATCTTGGGAGGGTGCGGTCAAGCTGCTTTGGAAGTCACCAATCCCCAAAAAGGTAGCTTTTTCATGTGGGCAGTTATTTTGGACCAAACCCTTACCATAAACCATTTGATCTTAAGAGGATGGAAAATGCCCAACAGATGTTGTATATATGAATGCAAGGATAAATCATCATCACGTTTATTCATACATTGCAATATAGCTTCTCAGGTGTGGCAATTCTTCATCAAGAGGTTTGGGTACTTTTGGGTGGCCCCAGGTCATATTTCAAGTCTATTAAGTAGTTGGCCATGGAAGCATGGACGGAGCAGAAGAGCTATCTTGTGGAATATGCCCTTTCGCGATTTGCTGAAGTATTTGGGAGGAGAGAAATGCCAAGGTTTTTGAAGGGATATGCCAGGAGTCTGCATCTTTACTGGATAGGATAGTCAAGCTGCTTTATCAAAGGACCTCCATTCTGCCGCAATTCACCAACATGTCTCTTTCTGAGTTTTTACAGGAATGAGAACTTGGGTGGACTTTGTGGCAACATAAGAATCTTCTAGATGACGGTATCTTATAGGAGATGTGACACTTCACTTGTACATTATTCATGTACAATGGTTGTCATATCCTCTGTACAACCCTCTATGTTCTATTTTTTGTATCTTTTTTTTTTGAAAAGTCATGAATATGTATATATAAGAAGAAGAATGTACAGAAGCCACTATAGAGAAGACCTCTACCGGTGGCACCAAAACAGCAAAACAAAGGACTAGGAGTCCAAAAACAGAACACGACACATGTGCGCCGCCACGCACAAACAAGACACTAAAAGTCAAAGCATGTCCAAAACCAAGTCCCCTGATACCAAAGTGACCCTACTAGCACCTCTCCTCGCAACCGATCATTCCCCCTAGGAGCCGCAAGGAAAAAAAAGGCCGCCCACTAACCAAAGACACAGTCAACCGAACCAAATGAATGACCCTCCAACTGAACAAATCGGCTTCACCAACCAATCAACAAGAAAGGAGTGCCACACAATCCCAATATCCAGAAAGCCTTGAGCTCTACCAAACCTCAACCCAGTCACAAGAGCCACCAACTCAGTCTGCACAGCCTCAGTCGACACCACCGAACCAAAAAACACAAAAATAGGTTCATCATCCTGATCCCGAAACACACCTCCAATCCCTGAAGATCAGGGTATGGTTGGACAGAAAGTCGCAAAAGACATCTTCACCCAACCAGCCAAAAAGGGGACCGAACAGACCTGAGGCAGGCTAGCAAAAGAAGAGATCGAATACCACTCACGCACAATATCAGTCGCAGACAGGCCAAAGAACTGGCACCGAACCGAGGCCC
This sequence comes from Pachysandra terminalis, assembly GCA_031762675.1. Taxonomy (NCBI): domain Eukaryota; kingdom Viridiplantae; phylum Streptophyta; class Magnoliopsida; order Buxales; family Buxaceae; genus Pachysandra; species Pachysandra terminalis. The sequence continues at coordinate 7,931 of JAUPMG010305335.1, read as the reverse complement.
AGGAGGTGATAGAAGACAAAATCCCCTCAATAACACACGAGGACGAAGATGCCACATTCTGAAAAATCCTCCGGTTCCGCTCCCTTCACACAAACCACAACACAACCTGAAAAACCATCAGAAACAGAATCCTGCCCCTTTCAGTAAGACCCGGAAAACTCCAATGCTGAAGAAGCTGACAAATACTCCCTGGAAGCACCCACACTCTCCCAATCGAGCGAATGAAAAAGCCCCAGATCTCCGAAACGAAAGAACAATGAATGAAAATATGATCTAGAGACTCCTCCGCCGCTCTACACAAGAAGCACATGTTAAAAGAAAGGGCCATAAACCTTCTCCTACGTTGAAGCATATCTGCGGTGTTAATCCGATAGAGTAAAGCGGTCCAAGTGAATGCTCTGATTCTAGAAGGGACAAGCGGGGACCTCAAGGAACTAGTCGGAAAGGAAACCGAAGGCCCAGCCCGATCCGGACGAAACTGACTGAAAAAAGAACGACATGAGAAAACTCATGCGGGATCAGGAGTCCAGATCCCCCTATCCCCCCAAACAGAACCAACAAACACCTCCCCGACCGCCTCAAACAAAGAACACAACTCAACACAATCCGCCTCCCTAGCAATTCTACGAAGAGGGAGGTTCCAAACCAAACCAGACTCAGACCAAGAGAGTACCTCACACACCAAGGAAGACTGACAACTAGCGATCCTATAGGTCCTCGGGAAACGTGAGTATAAAGGCTCATCCCCAATCCAAAGATCCCTCCAAAAACACAGACGAGCCATCTCCAACAGGCCATCGAACCAAGGACAAGAAGAAAGAGGCCAACGCAACAATATACTTCCATGGACTCGCCGCATAAATCCGCGCCGACAGACTCATATCCCTGCCATTCTACTGAACACCGTACTTACTAATGATAATTTTGCACCACAGTTAATCCCGCTCGATGTTGAACCGCCACAACCACTTGGTAAGAAGAGAAGAATTTCTAGCCACAGTATTTCCCAGGTTTAAGCCTACCTGTTCCCTCTCCAGACATACAGTGTCCCATCTAACCAAATGATCCTTCTTTCCACCATTACCCTCCCACAAAAACATCCAATGAACTTTCTCGATATGAGAAGAATTTTTGTATCTTAGGATGTACATTTCTGTAGGCATATGGACTTTTTACATATATGTATATATACAAATATATCACATATTTATTCATGTACAATGGTTGTCATATCCTCTGTACAACCCCTCTATGTTCTATTTTTTGTATCTTAGGATGTACATTTCTGTAGGCATATGGACTTTTTACATATATATATACAAATATATCGCATTTTTACTGATCAAAAAAATAATAATTTATTCAGACTTTCTTAATGAAATATTAACTTAATATATTTGAATGGGCATAATTGGATGACGAATTTTAAATAGGTTTTCAAGCCTACCCTTCTAAGTGTCTAACTATTTCTGGGGCCACTATTGATCGGGGCCACTATTGATCGAAGATAACTCTTTCAAATGCAACTAAGTGTGCTACTAATGGGCTAAACTTATACTCGGGAAAAAGCAAATATGATTACAATCTTCTTTAGTAAACTGTAGTGCCAATAAGTTGCAGATTGATTGACAAAAGTAGCGTAAGTAGAGAATTTCTGTACATAGAGAATGCTCCTCTGAAGCCTTTTCTAATAAGTTTTCAAAAACTCATTTCTAACAGCTACAATAAAAGTAGAAGTGATGATAAACACCTTGTTTGGCTGCCAAACCCAATATTTTCCAGCCTCCTAACATAAACTGGTTGCTTCTAAAATTATCTAATCCATTTCGTAGTTCATTTAGAAGGAGCAATAGATCTTTGAGGATAAGATGAAGTATGCAATAGGCTCAAACTAAAACAATACAAAATTGTTGTTCCATTTAGTTTCGGTTTCCATTTCCAAGGAATTGACAAAAGCTTCTCGTGTTAATTTCCTAGAAGATAGGAGCAACATGCTTTCCAGGTTATTAACTTCTGCGTAGTTCCATTTAACAATTTCTGCACATGAACATTGTATACGCATCATTTATAGGGGATTTCACCCCCTTTTTTTTGACAACATCAGAGCATGACTTGTTCATTTATATCCTTCCAAATTCTCAACCTTTTAACTACAACCACGATTGTAAAGTTCCACCCAAGCAGATTAAATGTCGCCAAGTTAATTCTAGTTTTTTGGGTCACAAGCCAAAGTCTAAATGAAGTGAAAAAAAAATTACAAATTTTCGGTCAAACTTTCATAACTTTGAAATTAATTCAATAAGATTATAATATTTTAATATAAAAAATACAAATTCGCTGGAAATGATGGAATTAAATAGAAATTTAGGAAGTCTACAATAGGTCTCTTAAAGTTGGTTTTTCTTGATGTCAGACACACTTCTTCTACTTCCGAACTTTTTAGTTAAAATGATCACTCCCTTTGAATCCCAGAAGTGAGAAACTAAAGCTTATCATTTGATCGTCAAATCAAGAAAGAAAACCTCTCCCAAGTTGAGAAAACTTTCCAAATCTCTCGTTTTATTGATTCTTCTTTGATGATATATGCATCAAAACAAAAATGTCATGTAAATGCAGCAATTTTCTTGGATGAACAAAACACAACTTTAAAACAAAAGAAGGAAGCTAGAGATGGATCCCAAAGCTGAAGATCCAATGATAGAAGATAAAAAATTCAAAAAAAATTTAACTAAAAATCTAAAGGAACATCAAAATGCATATGTATGCATCATTTGCTCAACCACGAACCAATATAGAGCCTCCTTGCCAAAGACCATAACATCCTTAACAGTTCCCTTCCTCACCAAAGTCCATAACATCATTAGCCAATCTATGCACCCATTGGAATGAGGTATTCATCAAAGATGCAATACATCTTGCTAAACGGATGCTATTTTCCCGTCTCCAAGAGCCTACATTGCCACATTTGATCCATTTTGTAATAGATGAAGAGTCTCCATCCACAATCAAGTTTCTCATCTCAATTCTCCTAGCTTCTTTAACAACAAACAATAAAGATTCAACTTTCCACCCTTATGGCATCATCCTCTGTAGTAGGACCTGCATACATATGAATGATGGTTCATCTAGCATTTCTAGAAACACCACCAATGCTGGACCCACCCAGGATACCTAAAGAACAATAATCAAAGTTCACCTTGATGAAACCCACAAGAGAAACAACCCATATCCGCAGTGTTGTATCGAATGAACATTGCGGATATGTTGCAAAGGAGGAGACCGTTTATGTTGTTGTCCCCCCAAGTATGCCCGATGTGCTTGAAATCCCGGGAATCAATGGACCATCTGTTTGTGGGGTGTAGTTGGGAATCACGGATTTGGGAGTATTTCATCAGACTAGCAGGCGTTGTATGGGTGGGACCATGCTCTCTTCTTTCACTTTTTTTCTCTATGGCAGTTTCCTTCTCTTGGAAAGAGGGGGGGGGGGGGCGGGGGAGACAAAAAGAAA
>JAUPMG010305334.1:0-30648 GCA_031762675.1 Pachysandra terminalis | reverse complement strand
TTCCTTAGACACATGGCACAAGACTTTAGAAACATTACTAAATCAAAAATTCAGATTGACCAATATGCGCTCGATCATAAACGATAGGTGCTCGATCACACAGTGCTTGATCACACAGATTAAAATAGTGCCAATTTTGAAAATCAAGTCTAAATGTTATTTACTAAAACAAAAATACCAACTAACACACGTGAGTTCTCACTACACATGATTTCTAACAACGATAAGCTATCCACTCGGTGCTTATCGACTCAGTGAAAATTTCAACAATACTAACCATGACACAGACGGCGGCCATGCAAATTCAAACATTAATGAGTTGCATAAGTACTTGGAAGAGGCTCCTGCAAATTCAGAATTTGGAGTCAGTATTGCTGAACAATTTAATCAGATGATGACCTCAGCACCAACGACTCCGAACGTGATCAAGGGTGGTCACAGATCTTCCGGGTAATGAATGGATTTCCTCAACTGACCAAATAGACCACAGGTAACCCAGACCTGTCTGCTCAAATCCAGGCCTAAACACTCCCCCTTCTAAATATCCTATCAGGATCAATTCAAAGCAATCCTTTCCACATCATAGCCTAACGCATCAGGTGTAACCCAAACCCACATATCTCAACCCACCCAAGTCTGTAAAGCACTGAATTGTTATCAGTCGCTTTATCCATTCAAATTCCTATCCCAAATTTGGTTCTAATCTTACCAAGCCCAGTTAACTAGCTGGACCCCAACCACAATCCCCAATTTCTTTCAAGAAACCGAAAACCAAAGCTTTGGCTCGTGAAAGTGGTAATGCACCAGCTCATTCTGAGAAGCACTTGCTGATCTCCATGGATGAGTCACTGGAAATCCGAACGACTGAGGAAAGAGAAGCAAAGAGGAAAACCACGGACAGGAAAGGAAAGAAAACCAGTGAAGATATCCAAGTATCATGCAACCTTACTGAGGCTTTGATGGCTGGCAGTAAATAGCCATCACCGTTGCCATGATAGGTGTCGTCTAGAATTGTCGAGGAACTGACACAACAATTCAAGCACTTAAGTTTCTTATTTGTACAGAGAGACCCTCACTGGTTTTCCTTTGTGATACCAAGGCTCCTATGGAAAAATCCAAGTCTTTGTTGAAAGTTATCTTTTAATCATAATTTCATAATTCCATCAAATGGTATTGCTGGGTTTTATGGCTATTATAGGCTGATAATATTAATGTTGCGGTGCATGATGCATTAGATTGGTCAATTCATTTGAACGTTACCATCGACAACAAAAGTTTTCTTTTAAGCATAGCGTACCTAAGCCCACATGTAAGCGCTTGTAACTCATAGTTGCAACAACTTGGTGAAATGGCATGTTTAATTTTAGATCCTTGGCTGTTGTGTGGGGATTGGAATGCTTTCCTAGCCCCGGAGGAAAAGAAAGGTGGGATACCGCATAACATCAATAATCACAAGATGCTTTCCTAATTCATCTTTAACAACAACCTTATTGATATGGGACATACGAGACATCGATTCACATGGAACAATGGACGTGAAGGAAAGGCAAGAATATGGGAAAGAATCGACATAGATATATGCAATACAGACTGACAATAGTTGTTCCTGAAGGCGACCGTGCATCACGGATCATGGGTAGAGTCGGATCATTGTCCTCTGACTGTTAGGAAGACTACACATGAAGAGACTCCCAAGACCATTCCATTTTGAAGGTTTTGGCTGGAGCATAAGCAATGCTTCACGGTTGTTGAACAAGCATGGAAGCAGACTGCCCAAGGATCACCATCATTCAGGACAACAACAAAATTGAAAAACACAAGATTTCAACTTAAATCTGGAACAAGAATTCAGTGGGTAACCTTCACTTAAATATTCAGAAGACGCATGACACTATGAGTCAAATACAAACATCTAAAACTTATGATGAATCGAACTCCTGGCATTTGGAAGAGGAGAAACTCAGAATCACATTGAAACAGTTGATGAAACATGAGGCAATGTTTTGGGCACAGAAGTCCAGAATCAATTGGATCAAAGCGGGTGACCAAAATACCCGCTTTTTTCAAATGTCCATAATTATCAGACGAAGACGCAATAAGATTGGATCTCTATAGATCAGGGTCAGAGATTGGAAACTAGACAAGGTTCGGGGGATTACATCATTTAAAAATTCAAAGACCTGTTCAATTCCGCCAGACCAGATAACATTGAAGCTTTTTTTGAGGATATACAACTAGGCCTCTCGGTGGAGGACCACACCAAGCTCCGTGCTCAAGTAACGTTGGAGGAAATAAAGGTTGCAGTCTTCCAAATTGGCCCCTGGAAAGCACCAAGACCGGACGGATTCATTGGTACTTTCTATCACTACTTCTGGGACAATATTAAAGAAGACATTCTGGGCATGGTCCACCACGTCATGGAATCAGGTTGCTTCACCAAAGCTATCAACCATGCACATATTATCCTGATTCCAAAAACAAAACAAAACCATAATGCCTTGAGGATTATCACCCCATTAGCCTTTGTAATGTTCTAAACAAAGTCATGGCAAAGGTCTAGGAAAATCGGCTGAAACCATTGCTCCTCAAGATTACCAGTCCTTATCAAGGAGCTTTTGTGGCTCATCGATCATTCCACGATAATGTAATGCTAGCCCATGAATAATTTCATACCACAGCCAAACGGAAAAGGGGCATTATTGATGGACTCATGGCGATCAAGTTAGATATGGTTCGGGCATACGATTGTATCGAATGGTCGTTCCTCACTGCATCCATGAAAAAAAATTGACTTTCCATAACATTTCATTGACCAAATTCACTTCTACGTGTCTTCATCGCCCTTCTTACTACTCTTGAATGGAGCCACATTCGGTTTCTTCAGGACAACTCGTGCCATGAGGTAGGGGGACCCTCTCTCTCCCCTCCTCTTTATCATATTCATGGAAATTCTATCTCGAAAGCTTCAACGAGCTCAAAAGATTGATACCATAAAAGAAGTGCATATTGGATGCGGCTGTGAACCCATCAGTCATTTGCGCTTTGCAGACAATATAAATACTCTTTGGTAGAGCAAACCATCTGTGTGGTTTTAAAAAACATTATCAAGGTGTTCAATAATGTCTCAGGACTCGGGTTCAATCACCAGAAATCAAGTTTGATGTGCGGCCCAAATACCAATCATAGGTAGAAGGATTGATCACCACGTGCTTGTCTATACTAAGCCATAATAATCTGAGAATGTGTTTGGGTATCCCGATCTTATCAGGTAAACCAAAGGCAGGCCATTTCTCTGAGATGATAGGTAGAATAGAGAACAAGCTTTAAGGGTGGAGGAGGAAATTCTTCTCAATGGCTAGACAAACGACGTTGGTCAATGCAGTTGTCTCTGCATTCTCCGACCACCACATGACTTGTATTAATATCCCTAACACCTCACTGTCAACCATCGAAGCTCTAAGAAGGCATTTCATTTGGGGTCATGAAAACTTGGAGAAAAAGATGCATTACATCAAATGGAAGAAGCTCTGTACACCACGTAGTCATGGTGGGTTAAGCATCAAGCAATTAGAACTATAAAATATAACATTCGTGGCCAAGAAAGGATAACATTTATTCTGCTAATTGTCTTCTCTTTGAGCATCACAGATTAGAGGAAAGTGCACGAGGCAGACACCTTTCCTTCAGGTTTCTACCCAAGCCCATAAAGCTCCCTGGTGTTGGAAGAGCATCATCAAATCAAAAGAGACCATAAGGCAAGGTCACTGCTGGTAGATCAGGTTAGGCCAACAAATAGACCTTGCTAGCCAAGCTTGGATTCAAGTTGGGTAGATCCACCCTCCCATTCAGTCGCAACACTAACCCACAATCAACGGTTGTGACGGACATTGTTGATCCCACTACTTGGGAGTGGAACGTTCAATTGGTCTATCACCTATGGCCGCTGAGATTGCCCACCAAATCCTGGACCTACCGGCACCAATGCAACAATTTGAAGATAGATTAGTCTGGTCATACACCGGTTCTGGTAGGTTTTCAGTAAAATCGGCCTATCATCTAGCTTTCCTCCAGAAGAGTCCACCTCATCCACCACCTTCACCCATATGGAATAGTATTTGGCACATTAAATGCCCAAAAAAACAGGATTCTAATATAGAGGGCTTGCCAAGACAAGATACAAACTCGTGATCTACTTTGTCGAATGGGACTCAACATTGATAGTGACTGTGCCGTCTGCCACAATGTCATTGAGATCTCAACTCATTTTTCTACAATTCCCTTGGACAAGGGCATTATGGTTCGGACTCCACATTCTATTCGAATATCCAATCAGAGCACACCAATTTTGGAGTGGCAGAGCAAACTGCTCAATCGAGATCACATACAGTTCAATCTTGAAAGGGACCTTGCTTCACTTTGCACATTCACCATATGGGAAATATGGAACTCCCAAAATGAAATGATATTCAAGGACATCCAACCATTACAACAGAAAGTGTTTCATTCGATAACAAACAAGTTAAGAGAATGCAACATGGTACTCTCTAGTCCTACTACTCTCAAAGAAAAATCTGAAGTGTTTTTACAATGGTCCAGACCTCCTGAGGGATGAATTAAGATAGATTTCGGCGAAGCTTCAAGAGGTTACCCGGGCACGGAGAGTGCTGCAGCTATCATCAGAAACTATATGGGTGGATTTATTGCTGCATTAGGAGTTTTCTTGCATAAGGTCAAAGCTATAATTGCTGAGACTCGAGCGTCTTCCATTAGTGTGAAGTTGGCCAAGAGTGCTAGAGCCACCCGGGTATGGTTAGAAGGTGACAATTTGGCTGTGGTGAAATGGCTACAGAAACCAAACCCAAACCTTCCATGGCACCTGAAAGGTTTAATCAGAAATATAAAAGAATGTTTATCGAGATTTAACAACCACCGAGTCTCTCATTCTTTTCGTGAAGGAAACCAATCAGCTGATAATCTTGCAAACACTATAATTGAAAACCAAGCATCTCAACAATGGACCTCAGATGCCCAACGCGTCTACATGATGTAATTCAAGATGATTGGTTAGGCAGGTCACAATCTCTTATGGTATATTCAGATGAATAAAATTATCTTTCACCAAAAAGCAAAACACACACACACACACACACACACACACACATATATATATATATATATTGTTCCAAATTTACTAGATGGGTCGATCTGGTTGGCTCACTTGGGTGGGCCGACCCGGATCCCTACATGGGATGTCCATACTAGTCTAGCTACCTAGTGTGTGAGACTCCCTCCTATCATTTAGGAGGTTGAGTCAAAGTAGGTTTTGAGTTGAGTCTTCAATATTAAGAAAACTCCTCCTATATCCCTATAAGAGATCATATGTGAGTTCCATCTCTCTCTCTCTCTCTCTCTCTCTCTCTCTCTCTCTCTCTTTCTCTCTCTCTCGCTCTTTTCATATGTTCTTCCTCCTTGAGATCTGGTTTCTAGTTGGGTTCAATACGATAGCCCTAGTTGATTGAGTTTGGATACTACTGTGTGTGTGTGTGGTTCTAGCTAGTCATCACATATACCAGTGTGGGACGACATTCGGTTCAATAGAGATCTTCCATTGCGGATCCGAGTTCATGTGCATAGAGGTACATGATCTGGTTCATTTTATCCTTCATTGTTATCATGTCCATATTGAATCGTCTTCATTGGACTGAGGTATGTCGAGAAACCTCTTATTAAGAATCAACCTAGTTGTTTTTATAGAAAAATAGCATATAATGCATAATTGCATCGATGATCATGAGAGGATCGTTTATGCAATCATACATTGTGATTATCATTTATAGGGCATTTATTATTGTTTTTCAAAACCTAAACAATGATGGATTGAAGAGGATAAGAGAAGGTTTAAATTGAAATAAAATTGGATTTGAAAAAATCCAGACCGAAAGCCAACCGAATACTAGTGGAGTGTCACATCCCAAACCTAGAGAGATCCTTGGGATACTCAAAAGGATGTATTTGCAACTCTCACCACAACACAATGGGAGTGGATATACAATATTAAACATAAGCGAAAGTAATAACATTAATTCTAATAAATAATTAATAAATATTATAATTTGTTCATTTAAATCAACTGATGATCTACAATTTCTAACATATAATATCTAACATATATATTCTACTCCCTTAATTTCCATATAGCTGATCTCTCCGATATAATTCATCCAATACTTGAAAAATTAATAAACAATAACATAAGCTGAAAGCTTGGGTGAGTAAGCCTTCAAGTCAAGGTATTTACTCAAAAACCCAAGTTATGAGAAAACAGATAAGTATAACGATATAACGGAAAATAAGAGATGATATCTCATAACTATGAATAACATATCAGTACACCATGTTGGTCATTCTCTCCAATCTCACTTGGTATTGTCATAATGACTGTAAATCCACATATTTGATCAACTATACTAATATGCGTAATTATATATGATAACATGCAAATTAAGTGTATCATACACAAGATAATCACACAATGACATGCACAATAATATGAAATAGAGATGCATGTTGTTTGGCATTCGAATGATGTATGTCCACACCCAATCTAATCCCAATCTATTCGAGATGTCATTGTGAACCACCCACCCCCCCCATACAGGGTCATAAATAGGAGATTATTCTACTTGTACATCATAGTTTTAGGGGACTTCGACCCAATGGCCACAACCCACACACCTTATTATCGATCACGGGGACATATCCCAAGGAATTTGCCTATGAATTCTCCGTTGTGAACATACATTACCCAATCTACTAATCACTCGTATGATTCAACATATTGGGAATGCACTCCCTCACCTATCATCTTACCACAAATTACTTGAGATACCAATACAAGGATCACCTCTCACCTTGGGTGAATAACAACACTCCGTCCCAATAAGGGAAAATAATCCTCACAACAGTATCATAGTTCATAAAGGTATCCATTCTTGGCTATGCACAATGTGCTCCAATAAGATAATTGACAACCATCTCGGCAAGGTAATAACAATGCAGCTCTTTGATTCATATTAATTACTAATGCAATTAATACAACAACATAGTAATGACAATGATCACACACATATATTCATCAAGCATACACATGAGACACATTCTCATGACTCTAAACTAATATAATGCACATAAGGATATGTAGATATAGATATGTCACACTCTTATATTAAGAATTACTTAAAAATAGATATAAATACATATGATGAAGATTCATCCTACTTATGAATTAAAGGTATGCACAAGAGTCGTTAAATCTTCATGTTCATAATAGTAGCAATATTCACACTCAATACAAAATTTAGGCTATTATAAGCACACACAAGGCAAGCATTTTGCAAAAGCATACATATTCATATAATGAGTTTAAGAAGATTATCTCCTCCAGTAATGGTGTTTCATGCTAAGGTCAAGGTTTCAATAGGTCTTCTAATAAGCATAGATCAAATCATGTATTTCAACTTCAAATACCTTGAAACTCTCATAACTTAACCAAAATTACATTGTACAAGTGCTCAAATAGTCCAATTGATTAAAGTAGGGTTGGGCAGGGTCTTAGGTTCGATGTTCGGTATGCCGAAGAAAGTGTGCCAATAAAATTTCAGGTATAGGTTAGATAAGATCTAATTAGGTCGAGTTCAACATTAGCTCACTTTTCTTTTGTGCTTAGGTTAGGTGGTCGATTCACCCTGGAGTCTGCCTAAATGCTATGGTCACGTGCCCAAAATACTTAGGTTCGGTTGTCTGTTTGCTGAGGTGCCTTTGGCAGACCAACCCGAGAACAATATTGAGTACCTCTGTGTACTTGGCTGTTTCGGTTAGGGGTCGGTTAGCCTAGGGGTATGCCAAAATTGGTTTCTGCTTGATTTTGATTGGGACTTCTCCCACAAGTGGTTTAGAGTATAGTTTACCTTCGAAATCAGTTTACATACTCATCTAGCTTGTTAAAGTAGCTTCAATCTTGATCAAATTCCCAGTGTTGTTCTTCATACTTTATCTAGTTTCTTCAATTTTATCGGTTTATATTTCTGGGTTTTACATAGAGATACATGGGGAATAAGTTTATAAAAACACACTACAATTCCCACCATGTTATAACATAGCTTTAAGCATAAATACACAAGAATTTGAAAGAAAACTCACTTTTTTTGCTGTAGATATTGTTAATGCTTTGTTCTTCTAATTTTTGGGTTGGAGCATTCTTCTGATCACTTTTCATGTTTCCCATGAAATCCTCTTGCTTCTTAGGGTTTATTTTACTTAGTTTTCTATGTATATATAATATTTAGGAGTTAGAGTTATAGTATAACTAGTAGAACTTGTATTTTTGACTTATGTAGACTCATGTTGTGATTATAAGCCCTATTTTCTAATTTAATTATTACTATTCACAACATTGGATATTATTTAGCTCCTTTGGTCCTTAAGGAACTAACTAAGCCCATTAAGCCTACTACTAAAGCCCATACTAACATCTAGTTCCTAGTTAACTAATCTAAGCGTAATATATATATATACTAATACTAAAATATTTAATTTAAGTCTATTGAAATTAATATTAACTTATATTTACCTAACTTTAGTTTAGATTAGGTTATATCATTACTAAATTACTAATCTACCTTTACGTAAAAAATTTTTGTTCTTTCTATTCATATCTTTGAGGTCTCACACAGAGCGAGTCTTTTATCGTTGATGGGGATTCTTGATTTGTCGAACGGGGTGTTCAATTAACCGAAGTAGTGTTTCAGTTAACCAAGTAGACCCCATAGAGAATCAGAGTTACAATATTTTTTATCGAAGAGGCTTTGATCGGTCAAATACCAACCGAAGCCCTCGTCGGTTTACTAAAGGAACCACTCGGTTAACCGTGGAGGCCAGAACAAAGGGAAATAAAATTTTAAAATCGAAGAGGCCTCGATTGCTCGACAGACCAGCTGAAGCCCTCATCGGTTAATCGAAGAGGATCCTTTGGTTAACCAAAAGACCCAAAAAAGCAAAAAATATTTTTTTTTAATTTTCATTAAATTTATGTCATTTTATATGATTAATTAGATTATTGAGGCATGATTATTTGCATGTATATATGTGATTAACAAGTAAATAAGTACTAGTTGAGATTATTTAATTTCCTAGTTAGGTTTTGTATATTAGGGATTAAAAGCGGTATTAATTTTTTATTGTCTTGTGATGATTATACATTATGGCCTATGGCCTAGTGTATTTTTTATATGATAAATACGGTATTAATATTATTGTTAATCCAAGATATAAATGATGCAAAATCAATTATGTGTGTATATGAGATGTTAATTAAATGTGTAATTTTATTATGATATGGCTTCTAAGAGTATAATAGCTAACCTGAACAAGGGAGAGAAATTGGATGATAAGAACTATGACAACTGGCATAAGAAAATCCAATATCTCCTTGATGAGTTTGAGGCCCTAGAGACTATCACATAGCCTAGCCTATCTTGAGAAGGGAACCATTTTCCAACACCGTAGAGACATGGAGGCTTACCAGGCTTAGGCCAAGATCGATAATTGTGCATGCTTTACTATGTTGAGCAGCATGTATAATGATCTTATTGGCGAATTCGAGGCCTATAAGATTACACAAGAGACGTGGAACACATTGAAACTCACGTTCACCAATACTTCGGCTAACATTGCGTTCGTTGACGATAAAATTTGAGACCTACAAGATTGCTCCTAACATCAGTATGGTTGAGCATCTTAAGAAGATGTCGTTTATGATACATGATCTATAAGCTGTTGGGAACAACCTGAATGGTGAGCAACACATTCTAATTGTTCTGAGATCTCTACCTGATTTGTGGGTGCACACGAAGCTTACCATGACATACAATGACAATAATAAAACATTCGTTGATTTAGCACATCATCTTCCGCTTGAGGAAGAACGTTGGGCGCAATTTCTAACAGCACCGCGCTCTTAGCCAAACCAGCAAAGCATAAGACATCTAGGTCTAAGCGCGAACATAATGGTAAGGCGCCCCAACAGGGGGAAACAACTGAGAAAGCGCCAAAGGCTGGAATAGGTACGAAGCCCCCTAGAGGGAAGTATGAAGGAAGGAGATACATGTACAAAGTGAGCTGCTACAACTCTGACAAGTTCGAACACTTCGATCGTGATTGTATTGAGCAGAAGAAGGTACAAACTAACTCAACCTCTAGGTTATACTGCATTCTTTTCACTGATATCTTTTTTTCTCATTCTAGTCATGATTGGATTGTAGATTCCGGAGTGAGTAGACATATAGCCAGAGACAAAGCTAAGCTTGTGGACTAAAACCAATTACCACTGGGAGTCAGAAAGTATAAATGAGAAACAATACTAGTGTGAATATGCTAGGAGTTGGCATGTACCTATTGAAGACACAAGAGACCTGCGCACTAATGCTCCATGATGTACTCCATGTAACATCCATTCGTCACGGTCTGGTATAGGATTCATTTTTGATGGGTTGTTCAAACTGGATATTGATTATTCAAGTAATGAAAATTTGGTTTCGTATTTGACTTTCACTAATGATGATGCTATTATTTTTAATTTATTGAGATGGCATGCTAGACTATCCTCATAGGACTAGAGAGGATGAACCGATTGACTCAAGCAAGTCTACTGGGATCACTCACCAAGGTCCAGCTACCCATTTGTGAGCAATGCTTGGCCTGTAAGTCATGTAGAAAACGATTTGGTAAGGCAACAAGAGCGTATATACCATTAGAGTTAGTCCATGTGGACCAATCAATGTTAGGACTCGCCATAAAGAGTCCTATTTCATCACATTTATAAATAGTTACACACGATACGGTTATGTGTACTTGACTTCCCATAAGTCAGTAGCATTAGATTGCTTTAAACGTTTCATGGATGAAGTCAAGAACCGGTTGGATTGACAAATCAAGTGTCTCCGTAGTGATAGATGATGCATGCGAGTATTTATTGGATTTATTCCTAGAATAATGGAAAGAAAAATAAACTCTTAGGTAATTGACGATTCTTGGCACACCTCATCAGAACAGTGTTACAGAGAGGAGGAATCGTACCTTGTTAGATATGGTGAGGTTGATGATGGAGCATACAAACCTACCCATTAGCTTTTGGGGAGACACATTGATGACTACAACCTAGATATTGAACTGTGTCCCTACGAAATTAGTACCTAGCACATCATACCAGTTATGGATAGGCAGAGCGTCTAACCTAACTAACATGAGGACATAGGGGTCAATAGGTCATGGTCATGTTCCTTCCCAATAGTTCAGAGAGCTAGAAAAGAGGGTCGTTAAATGCATCTTTGTTAGATATTCAGAGCACTCTAAGGGCTACATCTTTGTCTGTGAACATACTAATGGGGGTCTAACATAGATTGAGTCATGCGATGTGGATTTTATCGAGGATGATTTCCCAAGTGGGAAGAGATCAGGGATGAATCTAGAGCTCTTCGAGATAAATGAGCCAGAGTTGGGATATGTGGAGATCGCCCCATATCCAAACATCATTAAGAACGTAGGTTCTTAGAAGAATACTATGAATTTTAGGGATGTTGTGGACAGTGGGAGTTGATTACCACCCAATGGGAGTGTCCCAAAGGACATGGATTCCAACAGTCCTACGCGTAAGAGTAGTCATGGGCAAATTATTCATCGTCGACGATTGAGGGTGAACCGTTCATGATTGCCATGCTAGATGATGATGATCTTGGTTCATACCAAGAAGTATTATCATCACCTGCTTCACAGAAGTGGATGAATGCTATGTAAGATGAAATGACTTCCATGAAGAAGAAGCAAGTTTGGAAACTTGTTGATCTTCCCCCTAGGTGCAAGACCATTGGAAATAAGTGTATCCTAAAGGTCAAGCACAATGCAGATGGAAGTGTAGAGAGATACAAGGGTGTTGACTATCAGGAGATGTTCTCACTAGTAGTGAGATATGCCTCCATTCACCTCATTCTAGCTATTTTCTCAAACTTAGATTTGGAACTCTACCAGATGGATATCAAAACTGCTTTTCTTAATGGAGAACTGAATATGGAGATCTATATGGATCATCTTGAGGGTTTCATATCCGAGAATCATGAGTGCATAGTTTGCAGACTCAAACACTCTACAAACGGCCTAAAACAGTCATCCATATAGTGGTATATTTGTTTCCATCGAGCCATGACAGAGTTTGACTTCACGACAATTAAGAGAGTCTATTGTATGTATGTTAGACATTATGGTAGGAGTTTGCTTATATAATCATTGTATGTTGATGACATATTGATAGCAGGGAATGATAAGGCGATCATTGTCACCACTAAAGAGTGGGGTAAGGCAGATTATGCGCTTGGTGTTAAGATTTATAGGAATCACGCTAAGAGAATTCTTTGTTTGTCTTAGGAGACTTACATAAGGAAGTAACTTGAGCATTTTAGAATGCACAATGCTAAACCCATTGACACTTTTGTCGAAAAGGATGTTTCATTAAAGCTTGGCCTTTGTCCACAGATACAGGAAGAGAAGGAACATATGGCTCGTGTTCCCTATGCTAGTATTGTAGGTAGTCTTATGTACGCTATGATGTGTAGATGACCTGATATAAGTTTTGCGGTTGGATTGGTGAACCGTTAGGAAAAACTCATTGGAAGATAGTGAAACGTATTCTTTGATATCTAGGTGGGATAATAGATTACATGCTTTGCTTCCAGAGTGTAGATTTGTAGCTACGAAGCTACAGCGATGCGAACTGGGCAGGTGATCTAGTTTATTGAGATTCGATGTCAGGATACACATTCTTGCTAGGTGACGTGACCATCTATTGGAGTAGCAAGAAGTAAGTTTGCATTGAGTTTTCTACCATGGAGTCAGAGTACATAGCTTATTGTGCAACCATCTAGGAGGTCGTATGGTTGAGGCGGTTCTTATAGGAGCTTGGAGTCTTTCGAGTAGGCGTAGGGTTTATCACCATCAATTGTGATAGTATGGTAGAAATTGGCCTACACTAAAAACCCCAAATACCATGGCAGGACGGAACACATCGACATTCATTATCATTATATCAGAGACAGAGTTACACATGGAGACGTGTCCCTTACATATCCCTTTACACAATAGATGACAACTGATCCCATGACTAAACATATAGCTAGACAAGCTTTTAGGTTTCATGTGAAAGAGATGGGATTATGTAGGTTGTGACTTGAGTTAGGTGGTGCAGGTTTTAATTACATTTGATATGTAGACATCTTATATTACATTATATTTTATAATGAAGAAATTAATAGAGTTAATTTTTCGTGAGGCATGAGATTGTGTATTGCATACACACTTTATATACAACCATCCTAGGAGGATATGAATACGATATGTCACCAGGCTAGTGCACTATTTCTCACACAACGACCAGTCCTAACATATATATTATGAGCAAGATGAGATATTAAGAAGACTTGTGCCATCAGGGACATTTAGAGGACTCTATGAGTTATATGTCGCCTTGAGAGATTCAGATGAAATTTTCTTAGGGAATCAAATTTTACTTGATAAAGCCCGAAGTGAGACATTAATCAAGGCACTTGAGAGTTGTGACTTGGATTAAGGAGCTCCGCATGGATTGCGAGTAGACTAAGATCTGTGCGGTGTTAGAGGTTGAAATACTCTTGGCTGAACCCAAAGCTCCACCATAGCATGTGTTGCAGACCACATGTGCAAGTAGAGATGTTAACTTTAAGAGCAAGTGAAATGAACCCTATTTCTTTGTTGTGTGATCTCAAGATGATCCTTGTAAGGATAAACTTGTGTCCTTATTTACCTTTGATCATGTCTTGAAGTCAGACTTGATGGTTGCGCGGTTTGACTGCAAAAGGAGTTTGGTCGAAGCTAAATGTCATGAGGCTTAGGGAAAACTATTTGACATCACATTCAGAGAGTTACGATTCGTAGAGAGATGTATATATATATAAACTATATGAATTATTTTAAATGAGCACATTATTATGAATCTAGTGGTTGAGTATAGAGATCTAAGCTTGAGCTCATAAGGTGGTAGTGATAATCAATTCGATGTGGCCAAATAGGTCTGGGGCATAGGTGAGGCTTATGAGAGTATATTTCCACCTTAGTTTTATGGAACTTGATATGGAGTTGCTCGCCCATTACGTTCCGCTCGTCAGTCGCACACTTAATGACCTGTATGATTAGCATCCGTCATGCCCCAGATCCCGTGGCATGAATCTCGATGCGAGCGGCACTGATCATAAGGAGTGACCTTGGGTTCTAGCCTTGGAACGCGGATCACCAAAATAATAAAAGTAATAATGACTATTATTAAAACATCAGAGTGCGGAAGCATAAATAAAACCATTATATAATAATTCGTGACTTAAGAAGAGTCTACAATCCAAAAAAATAATAAAACTAATCCAACAATTCTTCATTCCAATACAACCCATTGTAATCCATCAAAAAAACTTGAACAACCTTTCTAAAATCTAAAATAGGTAGTATCTTACGACCACATCCATGTCATCCATGCTATTCGTCAACCTGCAACATAAAACGTTGCGTGAGCTTGGAAAGCCCAGTAAGAATCAATTTTGTCGCCCATCCTCGTGGAATATTATAATCCAATAACACATTTACAAAAATATCATGATACATTTAAAAGATAGAAATATAGTCAGAAACGTCACCTCATGAACCAAGTCTTAGCATTTAACTACATCATTACATGAGCATTACAGACAGCAGATAGAAGAAGGAACATTATGATAAATGTAGAAAACATAATTAATGAAGAATGAATGCCATGATGAATAAACACGAGCAGTGCAACACACAAGTTATGAATGCTAATGAATACAAATTCTGGTGATTAGCCGGTTTTCCAAGTACCTGGTACTTGGTAAGCTTGCTCACGCTCATCACATCTCGTACCCTCACCTCCCACGTGTACATCGTGGTTTTGTAGGATTTTCAACCTACTGTAGACACCCAAATTTGCTCGTGATGGATTCCTTTGATCTTTGCAGCTTCTGGAGGCTTGAGCTTGGCGCCTTTTCATGTTTGATCTCAATTTCAATCCCAAATCTATTTGAGCCAAAATTCTCCTTGAAATCCCAAAAAATCAATGAAATTATCAAAATACCCTTAGTGGACCCCATGCACCTCTCCATTCACCAAAATCCATTTCTAGCAGCATAATTAAATTCTAGGCAGAAAATGCGTTCCAACGGATGTATTATCACCTAGTTTCGAGATCATACGAGAAAATGATCGTTTTTGAAATTTTCTTTTAAATCTCGGCACTTTAAGATGTAATATCTTTAAAGAGATCTATCCAGTTCAAGACAGTGTCTTCGGATGTCAATTCTTCCATCCAGATACTCTGTTTTAAGAATCATTTTCAAATCTTCAAAGATCTTATAAGAGTATGCTGTGTGTTGGTTTTTCCTGATCGATTTCGTTATTAGCTGATTCGGGTACTTCGGTCTTATATGAGTTGAGATTGTTTTCGTTTGTTCTTCTCTTCTAATGAGCTGAGTTTCAATGAATGCTTTGTGATGCTTCAGAAACCTTAATTTTATTAGACTATCTTAGATTTTTATTGATGATTTCAGCAACTCTTGCTTTTGTCGTTATGTTAATCATTCTCACTTCTTATTGGATAGATTAATGATTGGGTTTAAAGTATTATCAATATTTTCATGATAAGTGGTGATTGATAAAAACGTTATGGGGCCTTGTACCTCCTATGATCTAACTTCTTATTGGACAGTTATGGTTGGATTCTAATGGTTAGCCATGGCTCAAGTTTGCTACATAGCTCACATAGTGATCCGTCATAGCATATTTGATATTCCTCTTTAGGTTATAATAGTATGTTCTTGTCAAGGCAATTTCATGGTTTTAAGTCTTAGATTCTGATTTCTTTATGATTTTTAGGCTCTTGACATCTTTAGATATTTGTGTTAACTTATTCGATCCGAGGTAATTAAGATCCAATTTCTTAGTTAGCATCTTTCTCATTCATTTTGTGATTAGATTGGCCAAATAGAATTAAAACAGGTAACCGGAAGAGAGGGGGTGCCTAATACCTTCCCGCTCTCTTAACTAAACCTCCCTTCCCAATCTGGTTAGACCATAGTAAAATCTTATTTTTTACTTAAAAGATTATTTTAGATCTATTTTAAGATAAAAGACCAACCCATGGGTGACCATTCACACCCGAACTCAATGAGTGGTGGCGACTCCAATTTACCCAATCTATCTGGGGTCCACCAGACTCAGGGTAGTTCACACCTACCGGGCACAATTTCCATAGCTACTTCACTGCTTACATTTAGGGGTATGATCCTAGAAAGGCCTTCGCAAGACGATTACCCACGTACATTTAGGGATTTAAACCCAGGGAGGCCTTTGCAACATGATTACCCATAAACAAAGTAAAATTCAAACCTCTATCCATCGCTGTTCCGTTGACCGGACAAGCTGAACTTCCCACATATCAGTAGGAATTCCGGTGATAGCATCCTTCAGAAGCTATCCGTGTGCCCATACACATGAATAATTTGCCGGAAGCCCTCACAAGTATCCTTTCCACATATCAGTAGTACCTAAACAAAAACTATAATAATAGTTCCCATGGGGCGTGCCATGGAACTCAAAGTTGATTCCCCGCAGGTAGGCTCGAGCCTTCAGACCACAATCATATGGCACAAATCCCCAAATCAACCAACCAAAAATCTTAGGTCAACCTCCATCGATAACGTGGCCGGTGTACCGATACCTGTCAGTGGAGTAAAAACAAGGTAAATTGGCATCCTGTTGGCAGAGTCACCGGTGTGCCGGTACTTGTCAACGGGTCATTTTGTGTGCGAATTCACTCCCTGTCGGCAGCGTAACCAGTGTGTCGGTACCTGCTGACGGGCCACGATTTCTAGGAAATTTTCCCAGATTCTGGAAATCCCAATTTGAATACCTAAAAAACCGAACCGACTTATAATCAAAGGTTAGATGCATCAAATCGCCATTAAATCAAATACAATTCAATCATTTTAATTGAAATCAATGGGACATCAAACATGTCAAATCTTCATTTAATCAAATCAAAAGGGTTCAAACGTATCGTTACATATATTTCCTTTCACCAATCTCACATAAATCAATCCTTAATCATGTGAAAACGAGGATAAACACCATTCAAATCGCATTCAAATAAACACAACTCAATAACATATTTGATCATCACTTAGACAATGCAATCATGCTTTCGATAGTCACACATACGGGTTATAAATTTAAGCATTTAAAATCGGAAGATGATCACAATTACTCCACAAGAACTATACAGAAAATGATACTTACATTGGGGTTTAGATATTAGATTGGAAAGCAATTCGTCTTCCTTTCTCTCCTTCATTTCTTCCTCATTTTCTCTTCTCTTCTTCCTCTTCTTCTTCTCCAAGGCAAGGTGACGGCTAGGGTTAGGTTCCTTCCCTTTCTCTTTTTATTCTCTCCAAACCAAAACCCTATTCTACTTCCCCCAAAAATACTATTCACTCCACCCCTTATAGCCTCTCGTATTTAACTCCCTTTTTCTACTTAATTCACTGCCTAAACCTCTCTTAACTTTCTATGTGCATACATAAACTGATAAGGTAAGCTTCCTCACCAAGAATCCTCCCAAAATCAAACTCCTACTAATTAGAAACTCGCTCTCATTCTAACCCAATTCAAATTCTATTGCAATTACCAAACTAGCCTTGATTTCTAATTAATGCTTTATATGACCTAGTCTGACTTCAATCCCAACTTAACTTTAAATATCACACTACATTCTCCAACACTTTCTATTAATTACAGTTCGACCCCATTTCTACACTTTCAATTACAAGGTTCACTTATAATTATTTAACTCCATTAAATAATCATACAATTAATTGTTATTATTAATTTCTAGATCCGGGCCACTACAACATCCGTGATAGGAAGTTCTGATGTATTTGAGAGATAAGCACACTCGTAGTGCCCATTTCTACTCTCTCTCTCTCTCTCTCTCTCTCTCTCCATCACTTCTTCCTCCTTGAGATATGGTTGCTAGTTGGGTTCCATATGCTAGCCCTGGTTGATTGAGTGTGGATACTACTAAGTGTGGTTCTAGTAATCACAAATATTGAAGTGAGACAACATCCGGTTTGATAGTGATCTTTCATTGGATTTGAGTTTATGTGCAGAGGTACGTGATCCAATTCATTTTTGTCTTCATATATATATATATATATACACACACACACACACACACTAGTCAATATGCATGTGCTTCGCATGTGATAGTTGTAAATATTCACCTTTGATTTCCTTAGATGCCAAAATCTAATGTCATGTTATATTTATATTTGAAAAATCTAAATTTTTCTTAATTATTTCTATCTATGTATTTGTGTGTGTGTGTACATTAAGATTTCTAAGATGAAACATCTAAGGTCTGGTCTTACGAGCTCAAAATAAGAATCTTAAGCCCTGAAAGATAATATATTGTAACACATGCAAAAATTAAGATCGACTACTTAATGAGTCCAACTTATGAGAACTTTTATGCAAAAGATTAAACTATATTTAAATATTTTAATATAATGATTTACCATTATTAAAATATATATTTAAATTTTTTATAATTATAATGGTTATTACATTTAATAATGTGTATTTATTTTTTTATTTTAATAATATTTATCAATTTATATATAATAAGTATAGTTTATTGTAAGAAAGTTTTTTTAAAATCTTTTATAGTACTTGTTCACATGTTTATTTTAAGAATGGGTATCAGATTCTTGTTCTCATCCATATTTTTAATTATTAATAAAAATAATTATAATATATAATACCTATTTCAATGTGTATCAACCTCTTTAATGTTTAAGAAATTAAAATAGTTATTATTTTTAATATATATGTTTTTTTATGATTAACTTTTTAAGTACTAAATACTTTTAAATTATTGAGAGTTATAGAGTTATTATTTAGCTAATTTCGATAAAAAAATTTAATGGATATTTAATTGATGTTATTTTGGGTGTTTCATACTATTTTTTTGTTTTGTTGTCTTTTTATGTTTGAATATTGGGTCGGGACTATTTTGATGTGCTTATATTTTACAAATGATCTCATTGAATAGTTTTATATAGGTGTAAATAAAATTGACTATTTTTAGAGATAATTATTTTATTATATTATTAAATTATATAAAATAATTATTTTATTAAAATATGTCTCTTTTTGTTTTAGAGTTTTATATTTTGGAGATTTTTAACAGCTAAATTTAAGGAAGAGAGGGATCTAATAGAATTTTAAAAGGATAATTTAATCATGAAAACGGACCAAAAAAATTAATAGTTTTTATTACCCTAAAACAAAGAAAAAAAGTATCATATTTTATAATTTCAGTTTAAATTGAAACACATAAATTTAAAAAAAAATTAGATGAATTTCAAACTAGAGATAAGATTTTCTTTTACTTTTTCGTTTTGTGTTTTTTTTTTTCCATGTAATATGACTGCATTAATGGAAGGATGCATTGAGCTCTTAAAGATATGAACCTAGTCATTTTTTTTTGTTGATGTAATTTTTGTATAAAAAATAGGTTGGTTATTATTAGGTGGGGATCTTTTTCGATTGCAAAGTTGCCACGTGGAGAGGATTGATGTGAAAGATTTAGTGATCCATTTGTTGTTGCCATCTTATGTGTTGAGTGCTAAAAATGTCACAATAGGATTTCTAAAATATTTCAACTACATTTTTACTAATAATAGAAATAATAGAAACTATAACCTATTATCAGTTTTATTATCTTATTTAGAGTCTACATCAGATTGTTTGGCAATCAATAACTTAGTCAATAGAATTTCAACAACGATTTCATAAGTAATGGTTTCAATTAAAAGGGAAAGTTTATGGTTTGACAAGCACTTAAAATGAGGTGGATTGATGTGACAACATAAGAATGAATGGCCAAAAGAATAAAGAAAGCAAGTACGAAACAAATATGTGGTGGGTAATATGTGCCCCAATCTCTTTCTATCCTTCTCGGCTTGCAAAACAAACGTGTGGAGGTAAATTAATTGTAAACTTCCCTTTCTTTGTAATAATTCTAAAATACATTTGCGATGCCAAAGCACAGAGTTTGATGACCAGCCAACTAGATTTTGAGAAGTGGAAACCAAAAAAAAGCTAATAGAATGTATTTAAAAATAGTGTAAATGAATTATCAATAGAAAGACTAACATGTGCGCCAACATTCTATTGGTGCAACTCGATTCCGTTTGGTTAGTATTGACATTAACCTAAAGCAAAGTGAGAAGTAAAGGTTAGTCTAAAACCAAACCAAGCCCAAATGAGAATCGCTCTCGGAACTGAAAGCCATAACCCCAAACCAGCCTTACCCAAATTGCAATTTCGATTTAGTTTGGATCGGTTAGTCATGTTGACACAATATTTTTTAAGAATTATTTAATATATTAAAATATCATATGTTATATATGATATTAAAATATAAGTTGTCTAATATTTTATTTATTATAGACTACAATTTGATTCATATTGGTTTGGTTCGGTTCAATTTAGAGGTATATACAGTAGAGTTTGAGTTTCCATTCGGCTCAATTTAACGAAGATTTCAATCTAAAACCAAACCAATCTTGTTCAATTATATAAATTCAGAATTGAAACCGAACCAATCCAAATCGAATCAAAGTCGGCTTGGATTAGTAAATTTTTAAGTTGAATTTACCCAAGTTGCACCCTGATTTAGAACTGTAAACGAGCCGAGCCAAGTTGAGCTTTGCCCAGTTCAGCTCAGGCTCCTAAATCCCTAGCTCGGCTCAGGCTTGGCTCAGGCTCGGCTCAGGCTCATAAAAGCTCGACTTATAAAAAACTCAACTCGTAAAAAGGCTTAGCTTAATACAAATGCATTAATACTATAGTTGATAATTAATATTATATTTAATAAAATATGCTAATATGTATATTTAATATTAATACATAATATAAGATATAAGAATATAAACGAATAATCTAATATACAAATCGAGCCGAACTTTAATCAAGTTGAATCTTCTCAAATTCGTTCAAGCTTGTTAAAATAATGAGCTTTATTCAATCTCAGGCTTGGCTTGCGAGCCTAATTAAAAAGCTCAAGCTTTACTCATACGGGTCAAGCCTGAGCCGAGCTAGCTCGGGTCATTGACCTTACCCGGATTACATTCCCTATAATATATGTATCACTATAGGGGCACACAACTAAAGATCATTACTCTTTAAAACATCTTTCTTATGTCACTTTTTCAATAATTTTTTAAAAAAGTTTCGATAAAAACTTTCTCGGATGAGTCTTATCAATAATTTTCTACTTTTTGTTTTCTTCTGGTTATTATTGTAAGACAAGGTGCTAGTCATGAGAGAGAGAGAGAAATTGTTACAACCAACCTCGAGGTTTAGTCAAAATTGAGAAATTATTAGCTGGATAGTAAAAGAACAAAAGTCAATAAGAGAAACTGTAATAAAACCAACCCCTGTCAGCGTGTAAGTTGCATTTGGCGTTGCTTAAGTTAGTTATCATCATTGCATTTTCAATTGATCCACTGAGCCTTAAAATTGAAAAAGCATCAGCAAAGCACTTATTTAAGCAACACCACTTTAAGACTTTGTTTTGCTCTATTTAATTAAGTGTTTATTTGAACTTATAGCTTATTAAAGTATTTTTTTAGTCAGAAATATATTTGGTAACGATGGATGGGTAAGTTGCTATTCATTAACAGTAGAGGAAAATAACCCATAAGGAAAAGTTGCTTTAACAACTCTCCTTATCACTTATGCGTAGAGTGGTTTCTGAACATTAATCGTACTTTAAAAATGACACTCCTAATCTTGAACACAATATTAAGCCTTTTCAAAATGATATTTTCATCTTCTAAACTTTAAGATAATTTCTATAAAATCGTCACACCCCAATTCCATAGTAGAACTTATGAGGTATCCTTGGATTCACAAATGAAACTCTTAAGCCCTCAAAGATAGGTGGAACAACAGTATGTAAATCAAAATTATAATTATTCATATAAATATTTTATTAACATGTTCAACGAAAGAAATGATAAACAATGTCCATAAAAACAATCTCATGATTTGATCTAACCACAATCCATGGCCATGACCCAAAGCCATCTCTTAGGCAAGCAAGCAATCCTTGTACCTGAAAAATATTAAACAATGAGCGTGACCTAGAATCCCAAGTGAATAGTCTCGCAATGCATGGGTATTTACTTAAAAACACAACTCATCTGCTAAATAGAAAATAATATAAGTGAGACAAGAAAATAAGTGATTTTAGCCTTAAAAGCTAAATAATATCTAATCAATCACACAAGATGCAGTTCTCTCCCAATCTCAATAGGGTCAGTCACTATGCATGCAAGTCCTCTCAACTAACAACACTACATGGATGCAGGATGCCTAATGCTCATAACTCAAAATCAATATTCTCATCACATGAAAACCAACAAAATCATACACAAGAACATGAAATGTATGCTTTTTAGCAGTCGTAATGATGTCTCATTTACCACCGGGGCTCCAAGTCTATAAGAATTTCAAGTATTCTACGTACATACCATAGTTTTAGGGTATTTAAACTCACGGGGTACTGCCCCGATCTCTCTTTTTGTGCTAAGGAACGAATGCAGGGTAGCACACAAGACCTCCCTTGTGAACATCACCAATGTACGAACTGTAAATGTCATAGGTTTTTTCCTAGACATTCTACGGGTTTGTCAATGTTGTAACATAGTCCTTGAGTATCTGTAACTGAGCATATTGAAGATCAAGAGTTTTGCATTCAAGCAGGACCAACTTACAACGAAGCATCTATCGGAATTGGTCCCCTATTCAAAGGTATAAACACGCATGCACTAAACAGCCCCTAGAAACAAATTAATTCATTTCATATTGACTTGTTTCAAGGGAGCTTGGAGTAACTTTACTAGTTGAGGTACACTCCACGATCCTTGGCCATCTGGATGCGAGTCCAGACAGCCAAAGATTGCCCACGGATGGTCGATGCCATTTATGGATGGACCTTGGGAAAAATGGTCATAGAAATGTAAAAATTAGGCTTTCCCAGGGGCACCGGTTGACCCACCACTGTGTTCGGTCAATCAAACAGGGTGTTTGGCCAGTCTTCGACTGATCAATCCCTGTGCCGGTCTCCTAATAGAACATTACTGGTTGTGCGATCTGCACGTGCTCGGTCGACTGTCCAAGTTGCCCAGTTGATCGGCCTTTGCATTCGGTCGATCCCTGATCGATCAGATAGCTCACCGGTCGCTCAAAACCCTAAGTGGGTTTTGGAAACCCTGAGCACTACCGATCGACCGACTAAAAGGTCTGGTCGACCGGCGGCTCGAAGGGTTGATTGATTTGGTCTTTCCATCCGACCAGTTAGTTTGAATTTCAAATTTAAATTAAGTCGGTGAACCACTAGTCAACTGGCCAGTTCGACCAACCGATCGAGGGCTTCAAGATTCACAATCTCTATAAATTAGAGTTGTGCATCTAAACGCGAGATGACCCGCACAAAAATTCTCCAAGAGCCCTAGAATAGATTTGAGAGCCTTTTGGTCTTCATTATGCTAGAGAATTCCAGTCTTTTCATCTTCTTCCCATTCTTAATGGAATTTACATTCTATGTCAACTAATTTGAAGAAGAAGAATTGAGATCCAAGCCCTTACCCTTTGTTGTATTGCATATAAGATCATATCACACACACACATCAAGGGTTGTAAGGCCCTCGTCTTCGTCAAGTGTCAACAATGACATCGAAGTTAGAAAGGAGCAAGGAACGTGAGCGCGAAACGGGGATTCAAGCTCACAACACGAACAATCTTCGTTTGGGATAAAATCTCATAGAAGTAGTGCTTTTACTGTTTTTAAGTTAGGTTACAAATTGTAACAGTTTGAGGTTTTTATGAAACCTTGGATTTAGAGGTTTGCCTTAAAATCTCATTGTGGTTAGAGATTAGCCGTTAAACCTCGTAGTGGTTGGAGGTTAGCCGGGAAACCTCGTGATGGTTTTTGGGTGTGTCATTGAAACCCTTGTAACGGCTTGGAGAATGCCGATAAATTCTTTGTGTGGTTGGAGGTGAGTCATAATGAACAAAACCTACCAAGTGAAATCCTTGAGACCCGCGGGTGGTATCTCAAGGGAGTGCACTAGGCTGGGGTTCCGAATCACAATAAATCTCATGTGTTGATTGGTATGCTTTCGTACTTTATTTCCATCTATTTGTATTCATTACTATCAACATATGTGAGCTATTGTTTTCAATTTCCCCATAATTGTTAAAACAACTAGCATAATTTAATAGGTTATTAAAAGGGCCCAAATAATTTTGAATATCGGCGCAAAACCTATTCACCTCCTCTAGGTAATTACTACGTACCCTTTCAATTGGTATCATAACTTTGTGCTCGGATATAAGGTCTAACGACCTCAAGTTGATCCGTAGTAATGTCCAAATTTGAGGGACAATCCGTCATTGGACCGCCGTTCTTATGCCCATTGAAAAGCGAGAATGAAGAGATTTTTGCGGTCTATTGACGACACAGTTCTACTTCCGATAAGTGAGGCGTGGTTTCTTCCCACCAATGAGGCTGAGTTGGATGGGATAAGGAGACATATAGAACTCGACTATGTTAAATGATACGAAGCGGATAAAGGATGAGCTTAGCTAATGCCAAAGCTCTCAATGGATCACATGTGCAATCTCTTCCAATAAATATCTAATAATTTGCATGTGCTTGAAAGCTAAGCAAGCATGGGACATTCTAGAGATGACCCATGAGGGGACCACCATAGTCAAGAGATCAAAACTCCAACTTCTCACCACCCGTTTTGAAAATATCAATATGGAAGATGGTGAAAGTTCATGGACTTCTTTGTCAAGCTCAATGACATAGTTACGTCTATGTGGGGCATAGGTGAACCAGTTCCGGATTCTAAGATTTGTAGAAAAATCTTAAGATCCCTTTCAGAACGATTCACGGCGAAGGTTACCTCCATTGGGGAGTGTAGGGAAATCGACCTCCTAAAAGTTGAAGAACTTGTAGGATCACTCCAAACCTTCGAGATGCAGTTTGAGACCTCTTCTAAAGGGAAGTCGATTGACTTAGCTTCTTCAAGCTCATAAGAACATAAAATAAAAATGAATATGTGAGTGTTGAAGAAGAGGACCTAGCCTTATTAGATAAAAGGTTTCTAAGTCACGTCTCTAAAAGAAGAGAGGGTGCAACCAAAAAGGGTAAATATTTCGACAAGCCCTACCCTAAAGCTAATCCTAGGGAATTGTCAAAAGAAACCCAGTGCTATACGTGTAAAGTGTTTGGGCACATAGCTACCAGTTGCCCATCTAAAAGTAAATCTAATAGTAGGGAAATGACTGCTAACACTTGGGAGGAATCATCCGAATCCGAGTCAGGATTGAGTACCTCGGACAAAGATGATGACTTAGCCCTACTAATGGTTAGGACTCCCAAGTCTCCTCTAAAGGATTTTATTCCTATCATAAGATCTATACAAGAATATTCTTATGAGGAGACCACAAATAAGTTGTCCGACGGCAGTGTTCTTCAAAGAAACTTAGAGTTAGAAAATTTGACATCTAAAAGCTTTAAGTTAATAGCTGAGTTTAGAAAATTCTACATGTCCCCGGATGAGATGGGTCTTGATTGTGTGAGTCAGATTCATGACAAACCCGACTCTATCCCTATGGTTGAGTTAGGTGAGTCCGCATGCTGCAGTCCTACCTCTAGCACTTCGTGGACTAAAATTGACACTTTTGGTGACTCCGGGCACTTACACCTTGTGTGTAGTCTTACTCGTGCACGGATGAATACTACCCGTAAGGAAAAAGGGAAAAGTGTAAATACCTCTTCCTTAGTAGCCCATTCCTCAACTAATGTATATAAATCATTTAGTAAGCGTAACTAAGACGAAGAGGGCTAGGAGAAAGAACCCTCTTTATCTTTAGATTTACTGGTTTCATTTTGTTTTGTGTCCTCAACATTATGCCAGTCAAATCTAGGGCAAAGAAACCTCCACTGGGAAGCCTTCATCTTTAGCCTCACCTAGTGCTTCGAGATCTTGTCCAGATCTCACCTCATCTCCAGCATCTGTTCGAACTATGTCCTCAAAATTGACAAACAAAGCTACTTGTGTTGAGCGGACCATTGTCATCGACAATTTAACAGAATCTAGTATCATTGAAATTCTTGCAAACATAGGTTGGTCCAACATTATGTACTTGGGTGGTCCAGCAATTTCTCATATTTTAAAGGTAGTCTTAAGTGATATCTCTTCTTATGATCTATCTACCCTTCAATTTTAGTTTGTTTGGAAAAGGAGGATGTCAAAAGTGTTACCTGAGTTTATCTCATCTATAATTAGGGTGCCACTCTCTTCCAATCCTGAGGCCTTAGTGGATTACGACTCATTTCGGTTAAGGACTACAATAAGACATCTTTGTGGTGCTGATGTTAATCTTAAAAAAGACAAGTCCCTCAATGTAGTGACCCGGACGCGACTGGAATAATTAAAGATTAAATCCTCATTAATTTGTTAATTATATATTGGAATTTAATGAAAGACATATAGTAGGATTGGACTAATTGATAATTATGTAAAACTGTGGGACAATTTCCTAATTAATTAAGGATTAATCATATGGGCTTGACTACTATCTAGTATGGACTAGAATACTAATATGAATCGAATTGGGCCCAAAACTCAATTAAAAGTCCATTAGGACTTAAACAGGTATTTACTAATTAATTTGTGGTTAATTAAGGAAATAAATAATTCAATAAATCCTACGGATGATTCTTTATTGTTTAAAAATTTGAATTAAATAAAATTAAATACAAACAAACAAAAAGGGATAAAGTTCAGATAAACCAGGGAACCTAGAAGCTAGGAGAGGAGAGAGGTGTCTCTAGGCTTGGACGTCCAAACAAACCAAGGAGGAAGAAGGGTTCTGGTTTAGAAGTTTGCAGAAAAAAGACTAGAAAAGTTAGAAAGATCGAAAAGAAAGAATACAAAAACAAGGTAAGGAGTCCTACGTTTCTACAGTATCTGATTTTATGGATGATCTCAATGCTATAGTTATAGATGGTTCTATGTTCTGGTATGTTTAGCATGATTAGATCTAGGATCTATATAAACTAGAAGGAATATAGTCATGTTGTTTGATCTCCATGTTACTTGTGTTGCTGTGTTTCATGTGTTTTTATAAGTTCTTATGAATCTTATTTATGTGTTTAGATCCATGATTTATTATAGGATGATTACTTGTTAGATCTATGAAAATAATATAGGTTCTAAGTGTTTGTTGTTTTGATCACATGAGTAGGTTTTAAAGACTTGTTTTTTATTGCTAAAACCTTAGAAAACACTAGGTTTGAGTAGAGGCACGAAGCCCAAGAAGATACCCAGAAATTGGCTAAGTTTTTAAGTTCGGTAGCAGTCTTGGCAACTATCGAGTAGCTACCGAAAACAGCCAAAACTGTGTGTTCTTTGGACATGCTACCGAGCCTCAGCAGCAGTGCTACCGTGCCTCTCGATAGTATAGTCGGCAGCTACCGAGCAGCTACCGAAATTGTGAAAAATGAGATGCTCTCTGGACCAGCTACCGAGCCTCGGCAGCTGAGCTACCAAAACCCTCGGTAGGAGACTCGGCAGCTACCGAAGTTCAATGGACTCCAAATACTATGGGGAGGATCCCCAATGAGTTGTGCACATGCCTGTATGGATGGTTTGTGTGCAAAAGGTCTTGAATTGGACGAAACATAGAAAGTGTAGGTGAAGGTCCAAAACGCAGGATTATCGGATTTATTGGAATGGTATATGAGGTGTTATCAACTCTAAGGTTTTGGATAAGGTTTTAAGACCTCAATAGAAGACTAGTATGGTTAGAATTGGTCATGTAGGACTATATTGGGTGATTAGTGCTTTTAGCATCCGATGTTGACCTAGGTTTGACTTGGGTTGACTTCTGTGTAACTTAGGTGTGAAGTTGATGATGTTGACTTGAATGTGAATGACTGATTGAGGGTACTATGAGTATCCAATACTGTGTATGATGCTTGTGTTGATTGACTTGAAATTGTGTTGTGGATAGGTGAGCTTCCACCATGGGTGAAAGTCCCTAAAGGTAATGCATGGTAAGGGTGTATTCCATCGTGGGTGAAAGTCCCTAAAGGAAAGATTTGGTATGGGTGTATTCCACCATGGGTCAAAGTCCTTAAAGGAAGTTCTGGTTATAGGTGAGCTTCTACCGTGGGTGCAAGCCCCTAAACGGAATGCAAGTATACTAGTGTATTCCACTTTGAGTGCAAGTCTCTTAAGGAATAGGAATGGTGGCTTTCCTCCATGGGTGCAAGTCCCTAAAAGAAAGGGTTACTAATACAGGTGGCTTCCTCCATGGGTGAAAGTCCCTAAAAGTATGTGTGTTACTGGTGTATTCCACCATGAGTGAAAGCTCTTAAGGAATATGAATAGTGTTTCTACCGTGGATGCAAGTCCCTAAAAGGATGGGTCGTATGGTTGTGAGTTGGAATGAACATGTGACTGGGCGAGGCCTGGTGACACCCTGCATTGCATTGCATTTCATTTCACTCCATGCTTGCATCATACCTTGCATTGTATTGTAGTTGACTTGACTGTGTTGCATATACATTATGACATTTGATTGTGAATGATTGTGATTGGATCGCATTGGTCATAGCAAGGTGGGACCTTGTGGTTACAGGTGTGTTTTCATCGTGGGTGCAAGTCCCTAAAGGAAAGGATTGTACAGGTGGCTTCCTCCGTGGGTGAGAGTCCCTAAAAGAATGGTGATATGTTGTTGTTTATGATCATAGTGAGACTATGTGTTTGTTATGTGTTTGCTTATGTGTCACGACCCAAACTAGAAATTCCCAATTTCTGAGATTTCTGATTTATTCTTAACCTTCACCTCGTATTTCTATGAGTGTGGATAATAGTAATCAAAACATAATCGGAAGTTCTAGTAAGATATAAGTAACTAATAATACAACGTCTAAATCTGATAAATTCTAAGAAAGGAAAATCTAACTCTAGACTAAAGTTAACACATTATGATATTGTTGTACCCAACCAATTCTCTCTCATCGGCCAAGCTCTACGAACCGAATGATCCTCCTTGATCACGATCTCATCAGCTGCCGACACGAAAAACGAACCTGAAAGCTGCTAAAAAGCATGACCTACACTAGCCAGTAAGTACATAAATTCAGGAATGTATAAGGTAAATCCTAGAGTCTAAACATTTACAATAGTACAAGTCAAATTAATAATGGAAATAAATACAAAAAATGCTATACATGAGGTAAATTGATTTATAATGCATGTTATGCACCTAAATTACAAGGGATCACCACGGTGATCTAACAAAGAAGCTAATATGCTGTGCAAAGTACAATAGTTGTCAGAGTGTCAATATGGCATGTTTCCTCCTGATCCAGCCTCTATTTGGGGTGTCCCAACAACTTGAATTTGCCCCAAGGTGTTCCAACAACATGAAATCATCCCCCCGTCGTAACGGTCGAAGGAATAGGGTTATTCTATGAGTACAACATAGTTTTAAGGGGTTTCAACCTATGAGACACAATCCCCCCACTTATTTTTGATCAGTGGTACATAGACCGAGACTTGCAACCGCCTGCGGTATCCCTTAGGAAAACATGGCACTTGACTAATCTACAGAGGTCTATCTCTCAATGATAACTTATCCAAGATTACACCAACATGCGAATCCTTGGATAATACCATCTCCCAAGCTTACACCAATGTGCGGATCCTTGGGTGCACGGCTCATAGGCGATATAGGAGTCTATTGGAGTAGCTAATTCCTCAACTCATCCTTGCCAGTATCCTCACTAGACGTGGGGTTCACATCTAATTCTTATTTAAATCACGAGACTCAACCGTGTGGTCTCAGAAACAGGGTACTTCTCTTGACCATATGTAATGACCTGATCCCAAGATCCCAGACTAAGAGAGATTAGAAGCCTAATTAGCCTAACTAATTGGACATAATCTAACAAGTGACTTAGAACAATGACCTGTAGGACCTTGACCATAGAAGGTTAGAACGACCCGAGAAATTTACATGAGTTGAGGACCCAACCAGATAGAGCAGAAATAATTAGATATTAAATAGGTGATTAATTTAGTTTTAATTCAATAAATTATAAAAATTAATTTTAAACGTTCGCCTCGAACTCGTCGACAAAAGCCCTCTAATAAATCCCACACACGTGGTCTGTCGGAAAAGATACGACCCGTAACCCCATTTTGCCCCTGAAGTTGAAAATAATTACAAGTTAACCAGCCTCAGCTATAAATAGAACACGTAGCCAATTTCAACCTAAAGTCCCAAATTTCTTCCTCTCTTCTCTCTCATGGTGCCAAAGCAAGCATGGATTGTGTCAATGGAGTTTGG
>JAUPMG010305314.1:0-16570 GCA_031762675.1 Pachysandra terminalis | reverse complement strand
CACCAACCCCACCCCCACCACCACCACACCACCCCATCACCACATCACCATGTTAGAGATAAGGTTACAACTGTCAAGTCGTAACCGAATATCTCAAAGTTTGTTTTTTGAATTGTATGTTTAGTTTAACCTTGAATGTAACTTTGAAAGTAAACAGATAATTAAGATATATAGAGAAGGGTGACAGCTCCAAAAACGAGAGACTGAAACCAAGTTCAAATCCCTTCAGTTTGTAATCTTCACATGGTATCAAAGCTATCATCTGGTTAACACCTTCCTTCTTCGTCTTCACCTTCCTGTTTACTAATGGAGTCTGCTGGAAAAGATAAAGACGCTTCTTCTTCGAATGATGTCAAATCCTTTTCCATAAACACAGTTGGAAACATTCAACATCATGTTTCTCTCAAACTTGATAGAAATAATTACCTACTTTGGAAGTCTCAGTTTCTTCCAATCTTGAAGGCACATGATCTTATAAGCTTTATTGATGGAGAAGCTCCCTCCCCTTCCCATCCTCAATCAGAAAATAGCTCAAAGCCTATTGCAAATCCAGAAATTTTGCAATGGCATCGTCAAAATCAGTTAGTACTAAGTTAGTTAGTTTCTTTAGTAACTGAAAGTGTTTTAGCACATGTCGTTGGCCTCTTTACTTCTCGAGACGTGTGGGTTGCTCTTAAGAAAATGTTTGCCTCCCAGTCCAGATCTCGTGTTATGCAATTGAAACTGCAATTGCAAACATTAAAGAAAGGAACAATGTCAATGGTTGATTACCTACAAAAGGCAAAGTCATTTGTAGACTCATTAGCTGCAGTTGCACATCCAGTCACTGATTATGATCTCGTTCTCTTATTCTTGGTGGTCTTGGACCAGAATACGAAGCCCTTGTGACCTCTCTCACCACTCGTCCGGATAATTCCTTGCACTTAAATGATCTTTATGATCTTCTGTTCAGCCATGAGATGCGTATGGAACAATCTCTCATGTCTTCTCCTTCTACCAATGTTGCCACACGACATACTTTTTCTTCAAACCAAGCAACTCGATCACGGCCCCCATACAATCGATGTCGAGGTCGAGGTAGGGGACGAAATGGCTCTTCCAACTCTGACCGTGGAAACTATTCTAATCCTCCTACATGTACCACATGCCAAGTGTGTGGACGATCCGGTCACACTGCTCTTCGATGTTATGATCGCTTCAATCATGTTGTTCAGGATCACAACAACAAACCCATGTTTGCATTTGTTACCTCTCCTACTACTACCTTTGATCCTAACTGGTACCCTGATTCTAGAGCAACAAATCACCTTACTGCTGATCTCAATAATCTATCGATACAGGGCGACTATCAAGGCACAGATCAAATCCAAGTTGGAAATGGTGTAGGTTTACAAATTAAACACATTGGTCCATCCACTCTTCACTCTCCTAATGCTTCTTTTACTCTTCGGGATGTCTTGCATGTTCCAAATATCTCTAAAAATATTCTTTCTATGAGTCATTTTACTGTAGATAATGATGCAGTTTTTGAATTTCATCCTACCTTTTGTGTTTTTAAGGATCGACAAATCGGGAAACACCTAAGCCAAGGTTGACTTAATCAAGGCCTGTACCAACTCAACGCTGATGTTCCTGTCACAAATAAAGTCTCCTCATTTGCCTTCATTGGGGAACGTGTTTTTCCATCTACCTGGCATCATCGTCTTGGTCATCCCACCGATCGTGTTGTTCAACACGTCCTCCACAATAATAGTCTTCCAGTTCACAAGGATCTCTCTCCTCGTATCTGTCAAGCCTGCCAATTGGGGAAAAGTCACTTTTTCTAGATCTTCTTCTATGTCTTCTCATCCATTGGAATTAATTCATAGTGATATATGGGGACCATCACCTGTTATCTCCGTTAATGGTTCTTGTTACTACATTCATTTTATAGACGATTTTAGTAAATTCACTTGAATTTTTCCAATTGTTCATAAATCTGAAGCAATAAATATTTTCCTTCATTTTAAAACCATGGTTGAGAATTTATTTGATCGTAAAATTAAATCAATTCAAACCGATTGGGGTAGTGAATATTGAAAATTCACCACCTATCTCCATTATCCATCGCCTTTCGTGCCCTCATACTCATGAGCAAAATGGCACTGCAGAGCGTAAACACCGGCATATCGTTAAAACCGGCCTCACACTTATGGCTCATGCACATGTCCCTTCTCATTATTAGGATGATGTTTTCCACACAGCTGTGTTTCTCATTAATCGGTTACCCTCTCCCGTCACTAATAATATCTCACCATGGGAATGTCTCTTTAAGAAATAACCGGATTATTCTATTCTTCGTGTTTTTGGATGTGTTTGCTATCCTTGTCTTTGACTATACACAAAAAATAAACTCGAGTATCGTTCCTTACAATGTGTGTTCTTGGGTAATAGCAATTCTCATCGTGGGTATCACTGTTTACATGTTCCAACAGGAAAGATCTATGTCAATTGACATGTCATTTTTGATGAGTCCCTATTTCCTTTCCACAATTTTCCAGCATCACCAACTACTCGGTCTTTTGACATGGCATCACAATTTCAGTTCCATCCGTTTGTTCTCCATCGTGTGCACCTAATCACACCTCACGTGGATTATTACCCACTCCCACTTTTAATTCTACATTGCCAACCCATGGGAATACTTCACAATCTCTACAATCACAAAGAGGTGAACGTACATTAGCAAGTGGGGACCACCTCTCTCATGATTTGCACGATCAACCAAATCCACCTCCTTTTTTTGAATAACACAATCCCACAATCCTCTCACCTATCTACGCACGTTCAAAATTCCCAAATTCTAGCTCCACGTGTTGAGCAGTGTCCCACTCAAAATCCAATCCCATCTCCTACTTTGATGCAACAACCTCTTCCACGTTTTCAGCATGGGAGAGATCGTGCATTACCACTTCAACAAGAAGTCGCATTACCACTTCAACAAGAAGTCGCATCTCCTTCTTTAATGCAACAACCACCCTTATCCTCATCTATCCTTGATTCTCATATCCAATCCTCTCCACCTTTTTTGGATTCAAATCCCCCCAACTCGTTGGCACAATCTCGTTCAAATCCAATTTTGAATTTTGAATCATTTCCTTCTCCTCAACAACCTCCTCATCAACCACCTCATTCTACTCCCTCCATCAAATCATTGGCACAACAATCTCATGAAAATCAACATTTGAATTTTTTAAATTTCTCCTTCTCCTCAACGAACTCTATCTCCACATCAGCCACCTCAATCAGTTAACTCACCCGGATTATTAGGGATCCCTAATATCTCTTCTCCTACCAATGAAAACAATCCATGTGTCACTTCCTCATCTTCATCCTGTCTCATGTTGTCAGACAACTCGACCTCCACAACTTCTCTCAATCTTATTGTTGATCTTAACCGTCCAGTGCTACCAACAACTCAATCCTATCATCACATGGTCACCCGAAGCCAAGATGGCACCCGTAAACCCAAAGTCTGATGTGCAACTCGTCATCCACTGGTCCTGTCGTCTATTCTTTCTTCTTTTGATAATGAACCAACGTGTTATTCACAAGCCTGCAAAGATCCAAACTGGCGTACGGCAATGGCAGACAAGTTCAATGCTTTGATCAGAAATGGCACTTGGTCACTAGTTCCTCCTTCTTCTGATATGAACATAATCGGATGCAAATGGATATTCAAAATTAAGAGGAGATCTTATGGGTCGCTTGAACGATACAAAGCTCGTCTTGTCGCAAAAGGATTTAATCAACGTGAGGGTTGGGACTATGATGACACCTTTAGTCCTGTTATTAAGCCCACAACAATCCGCATGGTTCTATCTATTGCCGTTTCTTTGGGATGGATCACACGACAATTAGATGTAAGCAATGCCTTTCTTCATGGTGTTCTAGAAGACGATGTGTTCATGCATCAACCACCAGGATGTACAGACTTACAGTCCCCTCATCATGTTTGCAAGCTTCGCAAGGCATTATACGGTCTCAAACAAGCCCCACGAGCCTAGTTTAATCGTTGAAGTCAATTTTTATTGGCTTATGGATTTATTGGTTCTACGTCAGATCCGTCTCTCTTTATTCTTCACCGTTCTCATACTTTTTTTTATTTTTATTAGTCTACGTTGATGACATCCTTGTTACCAGTAACTCCACTGCTGCAGTTAGTGACCTTGTCATTTCTCTGGGACATGAATTCACAATCAAGGACTTAGGTCCTCTTCGTTATTTCTTGGGTGTTGAAGTTGATTCAAGCAGCTCGGATATGCGACTCTCTCAAACAAAGTATATTCATGATCTTCTAAAAAGATCAAATATGGTGGACTCAAAGCCTTGCACCACGCCTATGGCCTCTAGTCTAACACTATCCAATTTTTTCGGCACATCACTTGTTGATCCAACTCAATACCGAAGCACTGTGGGAGCATTCCAATATCTCTCTCACAAGACCTGACATCACTTTTGCAGTAAACAAGGTATGTTAGTTTATGCAGTCTCCTACGGATACATTGGACTGCTGTTAAATGCATTTTGCGCTACCTAAAGGGTACAATCACCTATGGTATCCGATTTACTAGATCTTCATCTTTAAATCTCATGGCCTTTTCCAATGCCGATTGGGCAGGGTGCCCAGATGATCGACATTCAACTGGAGGCTTCTATATTTTTCTAGGCTCTAACCTCATCTCTTGGAGTTCGAAGAAACAACCTACCATTGCTAGATCCAATACGGAGTCAGAATATAAAGCTCTTGCCAATACAGCCGCTAAGTTGACTTGGTTACAATCATTATTGCATGAACGTGGCCTCTACCTTTCACAACCTCCAGTGCTATGGTGTGATAACATTGGAGCCACATATCTAACTACCAATTGGATTTTTCATGCACGGACGAAGCATATTGAGGTTGACTACCATTTCGTTCGTGATAAAGTGGCTCGTAAAGATCTCAACGTTCGTTTTGTTCCTACCCAAGATCAACTCGCTGATATATTCACAAAGAGCATCAGTCGTTCTCGGTTTCTTTTTCTCTGTTCCAAGCTTACTGTCATCGATGGACCGTCACGCTTGCGTGGGTGTGTTAGAGATAAGGTTACAACTATCAAGTTGTAACCGAATATCTCAAAGTTTGTTTTTTGAATTGTATGTTTAGTTTAACCTTGAATGTAACTTTGAAACTAAACAGATAATTAAGCTATATAGAGAAGGGTGACAGCTCCAAAAAACGAGAGACTGAAACCAAGTTCAAATCCCTTCAGTTTATAATCTTCACACACCACCACCACACCCCACTACCGCCACCACCACCACTACCATCACCCTACCACCACCACCCACCACCACTACCACCACCCCACCACCACTACCACCACCGCCACCACTATCATTACCACCACCACATCACTACCACCACCACCATCATTACTATCACCACTCCATCACCACCACCACCACATGCATGATTGCATGTTGTAATCCATGCAATTATTTTATATGGTTAACAGAAAAACTGATTAATTTTCATTTTGGTTTTCTTTACACAACCAAACAAGAGAAAGCATTTTCTTTATAATTTTATCTCAAATTTTCTCTATCCAACCAAACAGTTGAAAGTAATGTACTTTCTTTTCGTTTCTTCTGAAATCCAGGGTTCCAAACACAACCTAAGAGATTTGAAACATTGTCTCCTTCTGGCAGTGTAAACCTCTTGCCTTTATATGTAGCCCTCTTTTACCACTTCATTTCATTTGTTTTTATCTTAAGTTTTTTTTTATTGAGACCACCTGAGTCTATCCTTTCTCCTTTCTCTCCATTTCTTCCACATTGTGTAAAGTTTTCCGTTTTCTTTCCTCCTTTCATCTATCTCATGGCAAAGAGCCATGACAGTGCTGTCGTTGGTCCCTCAAATGAGGAGAACAAAGTATTCTTAGAGATTTTGCCTTCTTTGCAAAATCATTTTTGGAACAAGCACGGGTAAGGCCTCTCAACTCAGCATTCCTTTTAACGGGTGGATAATAGGTCATGGTACCCACGACTCAATGTCAGGACTATTTCTCTCCCCTTGGGATACACTATGGTTGCTGGTGAAGAAAGGTGATTTCCATCCTCTTCCCAAGTTTTACTCTCACTCAAAAGAGATAGATGGTTGGGTTGATTGAGTTGCGGAAGTCTTATATGATGCTAATGACGTGGATATTTTGAGAAGGTCTTGCATACTCCACGCCATTGCTCATTTCAAATCTTTCGCCAACCCTATTGATAAGAATGCATGACCCCATTTTCTTTACCATTGGAACAAATCAACTCATACGTTCATGACATCAAGGGGTGAAGTGGCGCTAGGTTTAGACGATGTTCATATCCTGATGGGTTTATGGATTTTTGGTGAGGCGGATCTTTTCAGGTTTCTCTGCAAAAGAACAAGCATCTTCTTCTTCAGCAGCTCTTTCGTGCCATATTAGATTGCACAAAACAAGAGAGCTTTTGTGGAGACTTATGCATGTCACCGTGCCAACTGTTCTTATTGGATATGTTACTTCTGGAAGGAAAAGGAAGTGGTTGGCAAGAATAAAGGTGACGCAATTCCCAATGAGGTATTAGGTGCAGGTTAGAACAGTTC
Organism: Pachysandra terminalis; assembly: GCA_031762675.1. Lineage (NCBI taxonomy): Eukaryota > Viridiplantae > Streptophyta > Magnoliopsida > Buxales > Buxaceae > Pachysandra > Pachysandra terminalis. Next base: position 9,915 of record JAUPMG010305314.1, on the reverse strand, counting down.
ATGTTGCCTAGTCACCTTTATGTCTTTATTCCTTTTTCGATTTCTATTTGAAGGCTACCCCAAAGAAAAGGTGTTGAACAAGCACTTTCCTGTGGAGATTAGGATGGCGTATGGTATAAATTTTCCTTTAGCACCAGTGTTTTTGGGGAGATTGTACAAAGAATTAGATTTTTTTATGAACAGCTAAAGCCTTCCCATGGTCGAATTGAGGTTGAGACTTTTGTACATTCTCCTTTTCTACAAATGTGATTTTATGAAAGGCTTTCAGATTATGCCACACCAGTTGAGTTTAACGCCTTTGAAAGTCGAACGGTCTCTCACTTCGAGGGATCCACCATAGTTGATAACACTAAGTGGGTGTCAGTTAAAAACACTCATTGGTGGTGGCAAGGGTAAAACCATCAAAGGAGTTCGTGCTATCATCCTGCTCAATGATGCTTCTAAGTTCACCTTTTGTCCATACGCATACCTTCCCGCTAGTATAGTCCACCATATATATTGCGGAGCTATCAATTCTGACGAGAATATGGAAACATTCTCGCTGCACCAATCTCAAAATTTAGGCATTCACCACTTCAACTATGTAGCTGCAATCACCCCTAGCTGCATCATTGGCTTCAAGAATGATTCTATGTTTTACGTTACTTACAACTCTCATTGCTTCATGCAACAATTTGGTTTAGATCAAGCTTCCCCTTGTTATTCCATTGGTACGTTAAGCAATCTTAGGGCTTGACATTTTTATATGACGGGAAAGTTCAACAAATACCTCAAACCGATGTTCCTGTCATTCTGTAACCTGGTCCCAGCGGCCACGGGATGTGTACCATGGGGATGGTCAAGTTCAGGAAGAAGATGATAAGTACCTATCAATTCTTAATTTAGGATAAGCCACCTACAACGGTACCTCTTGAAGTTCTTGCCAAAGATCAACATTTGAAGCTTCATTCTAAAGATGCCCGTAAGAAAGATGCTAACTCTGCCTCTAAACGACGGGCATCGAACGCCACTTCCTCCATTAGGTGCCAAAGCAGCAAGGTTTGCCATCGTACCCTCCTTTTGTTTTATTGATTGTGAATTTTCCACCTAACTTTGTGTGTATTAAAGCTCTTCTTTAATCTATTTTCAAGGCGAGTCTTCTCGTCATGACTTTCAACAGGTCAAACAGGGCATTGACATATCAGATGAATATGATACTGGAGATCAATCTGAAGACAGGTCCTTAGTAGGAGGTTCTCAAACTAATTTGGTGAGGGTTACTCAAATGAGGGAGAATTCTGCCCAACTTGCCATCTCTTCCATCCCTCGGGCGTTTTGTGAAGAGCCTTAAGTGCCATTAAGGCCCTCTTCTGGGAATATTGGTGTGGTGTCACCATTGTCGGTTCCTTCTGCACCTGACAAATGAATCTTTTCTGGAAACTTACAACTAGAGGGTCCACATTCTACCTCTTTGCAATCCACGGGAGCTCGCATTCCCTCTTATTTAGCTAATCTTTCTTCACTTGGAGGACTCCCAGAAGCTCTTGGCAAGGGTTTGTTCTCTAATATCACATCAAATCTAGTGGGTGGTGCTTCTTTGCCTGCTCAACAGTCAACACGGAAGCGTTCTCAGGAAGTAGTCGGCTTGGTTGTTCCTTTATGCTCCTCGCCTCACCATCCCCCAATTGCTAGGACATCCTTTGTAGTGACCTTGACCTCAACTTGGATTATCACTAAGCATAGTTAATTAGATAATAAATATATGAATACTATTATTGCTTATAATTGTAAGTATATAAGTGTGTATATAAAGGTTCACCTATATGAGTACCTATATAGTTTTTGAATGTAAATACATAACTAACTAACAATTAGGTTTGTTCAATGAAAGGATACACATGAGAGTAAATAATGTAGAAAGGAAATATCGAATCACTATACAGGAAGATCCTTGAAGTTTCCTCTCACAAGTACCCTGAACATGTTTATTAGTAAGCATTCCTCAATTAATAATTAAAGGATTAGTTGAATCGGGTAAACCATTTAAGGTATTAATTACATGAGACATTTGGATTAGTTATTTAAAATACTGGTATTAGTAATGATAAGTAAGAATGATATTTGCTAATTATAATAAGTCAATATTAGATATAATTGTAATATCTTGAATCTTGAGTAATAGCTAATTAATATTTAATTATGTTTAATTATAGCTAATTATATCACATCCTAAACTTGAAAATCTAATAGGAGTCCCCAAATTTAAGATATAACTCTCACCCCATATCCCTATGGAAGTAGATAAGCAATGCATCACCAAACCATTGAATTATGTAAGATAATTGTAAAGTAAAGTTTTGCAAAATAATAATATGAAGAATAATATTCATCCAAAACAATCTTCAATCAGAAAACAGCGGAAATAAAATATAACTCTTAAATCTCAAGCTTCAATCAAATCTCTATTAAACTACTCAAATCTGTTCCTAATGATAATAACTATTTAACAAACATAAATCCAACTAATCATATTACAATGTCTATTGAAATCAGCAAACAATAATCTAAAAATAACTAAGGTCTTCATCGCCTTCTTGTCCACCATCTTGATCACCATAGTCCTGCTGTCCATTATTTATCAATCCTGAAATATATTGCTTAGAAAGTGCAAACTACACTTAGCTTAGTAAATAAATAAATATAAACAATATTTTGGATTGAAGTAGGATCAATGCCACTCTCTAATGGTAATCCATAGATAAAACATAAGTTAGAATATGCAATGATATGAAATATGACATGATAATGATGTGCAATGCAATGTGATGGTTCAATTATTAATATATACAATACATGCTCAGGCAACAATAAATATAATCACCACATGTGATTCATGCACAAAAATAAGACATGCAAATATGCATGTTGTTTGGCATTCGATTAGTGTATGTTCACACTCGATCGAACCCCTGGCTAAACAAGATGAACACCATCCCCCAAATACATGGCCAGAATATGGAGTTATTCTATGTGCACATCATAGTTTTGAGGGTTTGCGACCAAATGGGCACAATCCCCATACCTTATTTGTGATCATAGGGACAAATCCCAAGGAATCACTAATTTCTTTTGTGATCCATACATTAGCCGATCTACAAACAGATTTTGCTCATATGATTCGACTATTGGGCCTCACTAATGTGAACCTCCCCTCATCTATTATCTTACCACAAGTCTCTTGGGATGCCTCCCTCACCTTGGGAGTAAACAAGAATTGGTCTATTGGAATGCCTCCCTCGATACTTAAATTACTCCTTCCGGGACTTCCTCACAATCTTATAATTTCTAGATTATAATCTCTCATTATAAACCATAAAACTCCAACAATATGGAATTATGGAGATCAAGTCAAGCATTAGACCTAGGGTGGCAATGGGACGGGTGACCCGCCCGGCATGCCCGTAGGGTCGGGCAGGGCTGAATTTAAGGTCCGATTAATTCTTTGGGTCGGGCTCAGGTTTATGTTAGATTACCCTGGCTCAAAGATATGCAATACATATAAAGTTTACTAAACTACATCATCATCCTTTGATTGTAGCTTAGTGGTTAGAATCACATGTTGGAACTTTGAAGTCCTGAGTTCAAATCTTTGTAACTAAAAATTTGTATTATTTTTGTCAAATATTTATAATGTCATATTTTATCACGGGCGGGCTCGGGCTTTGTATATAACACAACAGGCGGGCTTAGGCAATCAATGTTTAGCCCGAAACTTGGGCCGGGCCGGGCTCGGGCCAACCTAAAATCACTTACCTATAGATAATGGCCCAGCCAGAGCCCGACCAAGCCCGACCCGTTGCCACCCCTAATTAGACCCGGTACAAGGTCATCATGCACAAAAGGCCATGTAGTGCAAGTGAATTGTGCACAGTAGCTAAACAATCAATTTGTGTACACGTGCGATTGTAAAATATGATATAAAACATGTCCAAAATGAGTTTAGAGTTCAAACAAGTCCAAATCAAAATATCACCCGTTGGCCAGTTATAAAAAATCTTCCACATAAAAACACGTATGCAAAATATTCACAATTTAGCAAAACGAACATGATAATTGGTCTAATTAGGTCAAATATAGTACACATGCAAAGTTTCAAGTCATTCAGAGCACTTTCATAAATTTCGGTTGACCTATGGGTCAACCTATATAACTGTCGGCTGACCCTGTCAATCGACCGATGGTGATCGACTACTTGGGCAGAGAGCAAAACAAACTACTATGGGCGTCGGTTGACCTATCGATCGATCGATGCCTGATCGGTTGCTTGGCCAGAGACCAAGAACCAACCCAGAAAATGAAACATTCTGGTCGACTAACCTGTCGACTGACTGACGAGTCGACCGATATCCCATAAGCCCGTCGGTTGATCGACAGGTCAACCGACCAGCCCGGAACCCAAAATTTTGAAGTTTTATATTTAAATTGTGATAATTTGTAAATATTTAATTAAAATACACATGTTAAAATAATATTCCGGAACAAACGCAATAATTTACTTCACAAAATACTTACTTAATCTGCTACCTTGTGAATTTAATGGATACGAAACTAGAAAAATACTATTTTATCATGTTCTTATGAAGAAAGTATCCAAAGATATAATTTTTAAGGTTGTGCTATGTCATACTCATTAAATATGACATAAACACCTAGTTCGCATCGAAAATAGATTTATGTTTTCTTCCTCCTCTTCTTCTTCTTCCTTGATCTTCTGAAGTCTAAAGCTCCAACAATCCTTATCTCATCTCTCTCCTCTCTTAGAATTATGATCCACACGTCCACCCTCTTAGTTTATATAGATTTCTGTTTTGTGTCCTTATTAGTTTAGGAGTTATTCTTAGCCTAGGATTATGTTTTAGTTTATAGCCCTTAGATTAGATTAGACTAATTATAACCCTTAGATTAAATTGTCCTAGTTCTAGATGAACTAATCATTGACCTTATCTTACTTTAATCCTAATTAGATTTAAACTCTTTCCTTTTAATCCTAAGCATCTAGATGAATTGTTCCTACGAAATACTAACCGTTGATTTTAAGCATTCTAGTCTTAATTGAATTATGAGTTAACCTTATATAATCTTAATCCTTGTTAGTTTAGGATGGCTTTTAATTCCCTTATTAATCCTAGCTATTAAAATAGATTAGTTTAATTTAATTATAGCCTTTAGATCTAGATTCCTAGTTGTAGTTAAACTAGTCTTTAATTATCTATTAAAAATGGAATCCTAATTAAGTTATAACTATTATTAATCCTATTGAATCTAAGCCATTGATTTAAGTTTGAAAGTTCTTACGAGATCCTAGCCACACATTATGACTTAAAAAGTTATGATTGTGTGTGAAGCACTTAGTTTCCTATAGTATAACCCACCAATCACAAACAGTCGAAGTCAAACCTGTAGCTAACTTACTAAGATTTTAAATTAACCCCCAAATTTATATTAATTACATATTAACCCTATTATTTTAGTTTGGGTTATTACAAATTAACTACAACTATTGTTTTATTTGTTAGTTAGAGGCCTCACCTTATTTAACTAACTAGTGAAGTAATCTTAATCCTAGTTAAGGTTTGTTACTGTTATGTAAGTTATCTTATAATCTAATTAATTAATGATTGGATGATTATTTTATGTTTGATGTGGTTAGGTAGATTACACAAATTATATTTTAATTACAACAGTTTTAAGATTTAACATATCTCTTTGAATGATTAAGCATGTTTTAGGGCTAGTTAGACATATATATATATATATATATATATGACTTGATGAATTTATGATGGGATTTGATTGGGTAACATGTATAGAAAACTTGAGGCGAGATATATCAAATCAATAGGATATGGATGTAATTAAACAAATGATAAACTTGTAAGTAAGCTATAAAGTAAAGCTAAAAACTAAACTCAATATTTACAGGAATGCCACTAAAGCATAGTCAAAGGTATGTAGACCTAAACGATGACGTGACATTGAAGGTGATAGAATGGGGACATGTGTTAATGAAGTTTAATTAGAGTGTAACTCCAATTAATTAATATAATCTAGGTTAAGTAAATTAAGTAAAATTACACCTAACTATCTAATTAGTAAAAATGAATAAGATCACTAATTAAATTATTAAGTGAATAGGTATAAAAATACTTAAGTTAGATTAGTTCTAATAGTAGTAGAAACTACTTAGAGAGGAGAAAAACTACAGAACAAGAAGAAGAAGAAGAAGAAGAAGAAGAAGAAGATGATGATGATGATGATGATGAAGAAGGAAACCAAAGCTAGAATTTTAGTCTAAATCTATAAGTAACAATACTAAGTATAATAGTTTTGGAATTGAAAGAATAAAATTTATAGGGTTTAGAATATATTTTTATACTAGATTAGTTGCAATTATATCTTCTATTTTTAAGTCCAGGTTTGAAGTTTCTATACAAAACTATAATTCTGTTTTGGAAGTTCAGATTTGATGTTTGCCCTAAATATTATAATTCTGGTATGCATTTCAAATTTGATGATTTCCCTAAATACTAAAATTCTGATTTGCATTTCAAATTTGTGGTTTCCCTAAATACTATAATTCTAATTTGCAGTTCAAATTTGATGATTTCCGTAAATACTATAATTCTGGTTTGCAGTTCAAATTTGATAATTTCCCTAAATACTATAATTCTGGTTTGCATTTCAGATAAGATGTTTTCCCTAAATACTATAATTCTAATTTCCAGTTCAGATTTGATGTTTTCCCTAAATCCTATAATTCTGATGTACAGTTCACATTTGAAATTTACTATAAAAATTATATTCCTGAGTTTCTGGCACATTCGGTTAAACGAGGGATCCTCTTGGTTGATTGAAGCTATCGACAACATTTTTACAAAACTATGTTTTCTCAGGTTTGACAACCTCAGTATAATATGCACGATTTGTATCGTATGAGATGTGTGCTATGTGGGGTAATATGCTCGCGGCTTTGTGTCGATACGTGGGTGTAGGCCATTGTGTGGCTACTACATCCATGCTATGTAATTGTGATATGTATGACGAATTTATGATGTTTCATTTGGATGCCAGCTGACGAGCAACATTTTGGAGTCCTTGCAAGTGACCGTTTTATCCCATCTTATCAATGTGGATTATGTTCAGTCTTTACTGATTGTCATAAGCCCTAGCCCGGTCCTGGCAGCTTATGTATTTAATTTCCTATAGTAAGTTGAATTTACCGTAAGCCTTGAGCCGGTGAGTTGTGCCCTTGTGACAGCTACTATGGGAAGGCATCAAGTTGTCCGTGCCAGCCTGAACATCTATATGCATGTTCTAGTTATTTTATTTATATTTTAGTTAGAATGTCTTGCCTGATAATTGGAATGCTTCATACTGCATATTGTTTATCTTTATTTCTATTACGATTAAAGTTATGATTTGTAACCATTATTTCAAATAACATGATTTCTCGCACTGTTTTGATTTATCTGGTCATTGCTTATTGGGATGAAAACCTCGTAAAGTTTTCATGTGTATATATATATATATATATATATATATATATGTGTGTGTGTGTGTGTGTGTGTGTGTGTGTGTGTGTGTGTGTGTATCTTGGTGCATGTGTATACAGTGTTTTGTACGTAATTAATGAAAACTTGATCGTGAGAGTAGCGCAACGGAAGCGTGGGTTGGGTAGTTAGGTAATCCTAAAGGTTTAGATCCAGAGATGATATACTTGTATTAATTTTATTTAGATTTAAATTGTAAAACAACAATGTAGCATTTAGATTTTAATGTATATAATTGTCGTAATAAATTATGATGTGCACCTGATGTTCATCATCTTTGTGGAGATGATGGTCGTTCTGTCCCATACCGAATTTATTGAGTGTGGAATTCAGGGCTTGACATCCTTCTCAGACTCCCATCTTTGTGGACAACGAGGAGAACACTACCACTTTGAATCGTCCCCTCAACATTTGCTCCTTGTTTGGTATCGCTGCTAAGGATCTGGGTCTTCCAGGTGTTTGCTTGACCCCTCCTACTCATGGTGCCAAGCAAAAGTTCCACCCTTCTATCGTTCTTCTACCACTAACTCAAGGGAGCATCCACCTGTTGACCAATGGAGTCTTACTACTGGCGAGGGCATTAGTGAATTGGGTGGTGGACTTTCTAATGATCCATCGCTTATAGTTGGCGGGGACGTCCCTGACAATGCTTTAACTGAGATGAGCAAGTTTTGCAGAAACAACCTAACCCAATGTATTTTGACATTGTCAACATTCTTTGGGATGAGGATTCCCAAAGTCAAGAACGCAGTCCTTCTATGAGTGCTGTTAAAGTTATTGGCGAAATCCTATCCTCAAAATTCGCCTATATCTTCAGAGCCATCAAGGAAAAGCAGGAAAAGCATGGGGACGTGCTAAAAGATTTCAAAGTTCATGGTCAATTTTGGAGAACTTACCCCATCTCGTGATTATGCACTACTATTCATGAATTCCAGTGCCTTTCATTTTTCAAGTTTACTTATTCAGTACAGAATTCATTGTACTCTTCTATTGAATGAGCCATTGTGATATGTCCCCGCCAACTGTAAGCGATGGATTTTCACCGTGTTGAGTATATCGTACATAAATTCCGCCGTTACAAAGAGTTAAAGAGCCAACAACCGTCTCCTTCCCCTCAGTTTAAATCCTTCGATAAGGCTATTGCTGAGAAAGCCACTTAGCTTTCACTCCTATGAAGTCAGTTTGAGATCTTATCGTCTCAAATTGCCGCCTGCAAGCAAGAGTTGCTAGAGATGCAGAATCGTCGTTCAGTCACATTAGAGGCGGGAAAAAATTCGTTGGAGGAACTATCTTCTCTAATGGTTGACCTCGACACTAGCTTTAGCGATGGATTGCTTGGCGTTGACCTTGTTTGAACTGGGAATCATCGTTCCTAATTATATATTATCTCCTTTTTTTCGAGAATTGTACTTCTGATATTGGTTGCAGTCAATTATCTGCAATCATGCTGTTTTCTAGCTTTTCTCCCTTTTCTTTTTTCATGTAATCTCCGCCGTCCTTAATTTAATATAGGGAAAATTACCAGAAAGTCCTACTTTACAGGAGTATTCACCAAAAAATATATTGACCAAGATTAATCACCTCTCAAGTATAAGACTCACTACAAAATTGCCTTTTGGTCCTATAATGGACATAACCAGTATTTTTGCAATACTTACTATTTCAAAAAAATTAAAAAACCTATTCTACCCTTAAGCCCTTTGCACACATAGTGTGCATCCTTGCACCACCGTCCAACCCACCACCGCCCAACCCACCACCCCCACCACCCACCACCCACCACCCCCACCCCCACCCCCACCCCACCAATGTGCGCGCACTTGCACACTCAAGTGGGCGCACTTGCATAATGAGGTGCACGTCCTTGCACACTCAAGTGCACGTCCTTGCACACTGAGATGCACGTTCTTGCACACTCAGGTACGCGTCCTTACACACTCAGGTGCGCGTCCTTGCACACTCAAGTGCGCGTCCTTGCACACTCAGTTGCGCATCCTTGCACACTCAGGTGCGCGCCCTTGCACACTCAGGTATGCGTCATTGCACATTGAGGTGCGTGTCCTTGGACACTGAGGTGTGCGTCCTAGCACACTCAGGTATGCGTCCTTACACACTGAAGTGCGCATCCTTGCACACTCAGGTGCGCGTCCTTGCACACTGATGTACGCGTCCTTGCACACTGAGGTGCGCATCCTTGCACACATAGTGTGCATCTATCCTTTCTTGGATTTTCATTTTAAGTTTTCTGGGATAGAGGTTCTATCTATCCGAACACAAAGATTATAGTAATGCAATATAGATACAAATATCAAAAAATGCAAGGACA
>JAUPMG010305305.1:0-16570 GCA_031762675.1 Pachysandra terminalis | reverse complement strand
CCCCCCCCCCCCCCCCCCCCCCCCCCCCCCCCCCCCCCCCCCCCCCCCCCCCCCCCCCCCCCCCCCCCCCCCACCTATTTGCTGAGGGTGTGCAAGCTGTGTAAAAATTGATGTAATATGATCTACTTAAGCTATGACCTCATATATTTGCACATCTCACATCTCACAATTAAAAGTACAGGAAAATAAGCAAATAAGATACATATCATACCAATTTAGTCAATCATAAATTAAAAAACAAATTGAATAATTAAATAGTTTCATGGTTAATATTTACTAACATACAATATTTATTTGAATTTATTTCACTTTTTCAATTTTTTCAATAATTTTTGTTATTTCTCAGAATAATTAAACGGATTTAGAGTTAATATGTATTTCAATTAAGTTTCATTTTTTTGATTTTTTTTAAATTTTTATTACTTCTCAAAATAATCATATTTAATATTTACTAACATACAATGTCAAAATTGTTTGTTTGTTTTTTTTTTTTTTTATAATATACTATATAAGGATGTAGGATGTATATGAAACTCTCTTATATGGTGTTTAAATAATATTGGATGTATTTTTTATTTTATTTTTTTCGATTAAATAAATATAAATATTTTCCAAAAAAAAATAATGACTCATCTGTAGATCGGGTGTCATTAGACAATATATAGTAAATTCATAGTGTTTGCACAAGAATTAAGAGGGAAAAAGTAGAAAATATGGATTTCACTTTCAAGTCTTATACTTAGATTTGTGTTTGAAATACAAATCTAGTAAGAAATGTGGAAGATTTGAGCGAAAAAGAGTGAAATCTCAAGAAATGTTAAAAATTAAAAAAAAATTGAAAACGGTTCCCCATGTCGGTGGCATGTCGAACGACATGGGGCAACATTGGGGAAAATCGAAATCTGGTGATTTACATGCAGATTTCTCGTCGCAGGGGGCTGGATTGGCGACACGTCGACGACATGGAAAACGCTGATTACGTCTTCCAAGTGTGAGGCTTAGGCCTTATGTCTTGAGGTCATCTTATATCTAAGGTTTGCATCTCATACATTAAGTTAGGGTTATCCAAGGTTTGCAATGTCGATGTTGCAAGACATGTCGTAAACTGGTAAGACCTGAGAGATGTCGCGACTCGAGGGAAAAAAAATAATCTGTTTTCATAATTTTATAAGGTTTTTTTTACAAAAATATAGTTTTTCCCTCATATCGCGACATGTCACGACTTCCCATGGATTTCGTGTCACAAGTTCCAAAATGGTCGACATTGAAAACCATGGGGTTATCTTCACAAAATGAGACAAAACTCATTTATTTTTATGATTTAATTAATACTTAATTGAGTTGAACTTAATTTAGGTTTCTTAAACTATTTTGGGCGCTATTTCACATGTAGTGGTGCCTCAAGGAAGTTGAAGGGATATGACGACTAATTTATAATATCCTTTTCTCGAATCCTTTACCCATTTCTATCTTTTTCTTATATAGATAATCTATTCTTCTCTTTATTAATTCAATATAAAAGCATGCTTGTGAAGCTCAAGCCTCAAGACCACATGCTTTTGTCATGTAAAATGTCTTTCTTTACACCTTAACATTTGAAAACATTGGTTATATGACCTATTTGTTTTCCATTGTTGTATGCTGTGTGGAGCCGTATGATTGAATGCAATGTATTTTACTCATCATTCATTTTGAACTTATATTTGTATCTAACCAAGTCCATCTTTTATGAGTTTTTATACATTTTCATAGCTTCCATGGTCTTTTAACATCATCTCCATGCATTTTGAAATGTTTCTTTGAATGATCAAAACTAACATATGACATGACATCTTGAACCATGGAGCTAACGGTAAGACATACAAAAACTGGAAAAATGATTCAACGGAGTATAGTAAGGTAGTTTGACTTTAAGTGCTTTTGTGCAATTTAGTAGAACCAGATGACTTCTCCAGGGCCATAAATATTGAAAAAGAAAAAAAAAATTGAAAAGAAAACCGTCCTCATAAGTTTTTTTCCTTAAGTTCCCCAGAAAGGCAGTCCAGATATGTTGAAACTAGTTCAGAAGAGTTTTGGAGGTCCTCCATCATTTTAAAATTTAACTGTTCAACAGTAAGTATTTCAATAGGAATGACCTTAGTATCCCACAGCATTGAATTGGTTCACTGCCATCTAAGCTTACAGTAGTAAATAGAATCGCTTCTTTTTCATATAGCTGAATTCAACTATTAATAACTATATTTTCCCATTTTTTTTTTTCAATTAACTATCAGGAACAAGGGAAAAAAAAAGAAGACATGTAATTCAGTATAAATATTGGGTATGGTTAGCCCCCTAACTAGGTGTACTCTATTATATTTTCATCATTAAAAAAGGAGTCGACCCTAACCCTATCTTCAAATGGGGGGCCATTGTCATCTTTCTATATTTAAGACAACAAAACAAAGGGAGTGGTGTGTATAACATGGAAACAAACTCTGTTGTGAGCCAAATAACTATTGAAAGCATCATTCTGTATTTTGGATAGCATATAAATAACCTTATGGCTCCTTGAACACGTGGGTTTCGCAAAGATCTTGCAAAAAGACCAGTGACTTCTTCCAGATCAGCAGCTCGCAGAGAAAAGGCTTCTACATTAGTTAAGCATTTTACTGTACGGTTGCAAAGCAATCTCTGTCCGGGAATCCTGATTTTTCGTCCATCTGCAATAGAAATCGTTTCGATATAAGAAAGCTGTTATCATTCCCATTGAACCTATTAAGAGTAAGATATAAATGTTACTACCAAGTCCCAGTTATCATGCACATTGAACCTCTTAAGAGTAGATATAAATGTTGCTACCAAGTCCAGACTATTATAACAGTCATAATCTGAGAAGAATTTTCTTCAGGAGTCGTGATAAATTGAAAAATGGGAAGAAGCTACTCTTACTATCTATGCAATGCATGCTGCTTAGATAAGGGGTTTGGATCTCTATCATTTGATGGATCTAATCTAGATCATCACCAAGAAAAGTTTCAATGATTAGGTGATCATATTCATCCAATCTATCACATTCTTCTGGACAGTTTGAATATATAATGGATGGTCATAAACATTGATATAGCTAGTGTTTATCTTATGATGCAACCAATTTAGGTCAACAGAGTCTAGTGAACATGGTAAGAGAATTGGAAATGTGATGAATAAAAGCAGCAGAAAAGGTCCCAAATTATCAATCCTGCAGTGACAAGATATTCATCAACATCACTTTTTGTTTAAAGACCAATTGAAAAAGTGTCAGACGTGTTAAATAGCAGCTCATAACTTCTACAATAGCTAAATATTTTTACGTATCTTTTATTGTTTATATCACTGCCATGTCTTATCTATGTTTTAAAAATGTGTCAAACGTGTTAAATAGCAGCTCATAAGGTCTACAACAGCTAACTATTTGTATGTATCTTTTATTGTTTATATCACTGCCATGTCTTATCTATGTTCTTATTATGTAACCAACAGCAGTTTTGACATTTTAATTTGTGCTTAATTTATAAAGTCAGGAACATGAGATTCTTCTTCTCTTCTCTATATCGTGTATTCATCTCTTATCCCCCAAATAATTGAAATGATTTCTATACCATCTTCCAGATGCATAATGGTCCATCAGTTGGCCAAGAAACAGGACACACTAAGTAGTTGGGTCCTAGTTTCCCTGCATGTACAGCAATAAATGTGAAGACACCTCATTCCCTTTCATAGAGTTCCCTTTTTCTTCATAAAAGTTTTCATATCTCCTCATTTAACTTCTACTGAATGCCATAAACTGGTTTGCAGAACGATTAACAACTTATAACCATTTAAAAATTGAACTAAACAACAAGATTCATGAACCTGTCAACTACTTTTAGATCAAAGCAGTGAATAGTTACTTCATCAACAGAATTCCTACTTAGAGAAAACCAGTGTATAGTAAGCCTATCAAAGCCAAATGGTTTTTTTACTTTTTTTTTTTCCAGGAAAATTGGTATTTATTATCTACTCTTTCATTGAAATTAATAAGATTGCAAGGCATGAATAGAGAAATCAAGTGAAAAGGTAACAGTTCATTCTGATTCTAATCAAAAGTAGTTTATGCAACAAACTAAGTACTTCCTTAGCCTATACACCAGGGAGGAAAAGGTTAAAGAATGTCAAGAATTAAAATTGTACCTTTGTTCACTGGAAATTGTTCAAGACACCATGTGAGAAGCTCCTCACCGAAAACATCCCCTTCTGACAAAGGGGCTATAATCCCATCTACTCCAATGCTTTCCAGTTTTCCCCGCACAATAAAAACCAACTTTTCAACTGGACCTCCATAATACAAAATTTTGCTTCCTTTTATATAAGTCCTATGTCGCAGCTTTTCACAGACGGCATCTAAGATAGGATCATCCATTAGTGAGAATATCCGGACCTGAAAAAGTTATAAACTCTTAGAACAACCATGAGATATAGAATGAAAAGTAAGAATACAATATGACTACTGATCTGCAAGAATAGTAGACAATTGTTTATCAATTATTTATTTATCTTTTTTATAGGAAGCCATTCTCTTCTACTTTGATCATATCAGGTTCACTTATTTTATATTTCTTGATCTGCAACAAAAGTCTTCCACTTAAATACACATTATATTAGAAACAACTTACAAGTCATAAATCAGAAGAAGCTTAAATGGGAATAAAAGGTTATAATCTTTGAAAAAGTGCATAAACAACATTTACATACAATAGAACCATCATTATCATTAACATGGCTTACAAAAGATACCATCAATAAAGGTTACCCAACAAACTGTCTGCTACAATAGAACACTACATAAGATACTATATTCCACCACAATTAACTGTATATATAAGAAGTCCTATAGAGGAAATGGGTCTTCGATTTCTACACTTTGAGGAAATGACGAGAGAAGAGAAAAGAGAAAAGCAGAAAACAAAGAGAGAAAAGTGATAAAGGGAAAATAGTGTATGGTGCCTCAATGCCCCTTTTCATTAATAAGGAATATGGAACTTGACCAAAGTGCCCTTCATTGACATTACTTAACATGATAAGGTGATATGACATGAGTATCATAGACCATGCTACACATATTACATATATAGATGCATTCTAACACTCCCACTCAAGCTGGTGTATAGGTTGCATGACCAACCAGCTTGGAACATGTAATTTCTACTCTACTAAAATACAGCCTTGGTAAAAATTTTGCTAACTGATCTAAAAGGCAAACAAAAGGAGATGATGACATCTTATCATTAATCATTTTATCATGAGTGAAGTGCCCATGAACCTAATTGTGTTCAGTTCTCTGGTGGCTCATGGAATGCTCGGTTATGTGCATTATGTGTGGCTGCCTGCAGGGTATAATTTCAATGGAATTAAAAGCTTGAACCCTAAATGTTGTAGGGATGATTATAACAAATCAGATTGCATATGATATGAGCATAGCTTCATACTCTGCTTCAACACTTGACCTTGGCACAACTTGTTTCTTTCTCGTCCACGTGACTAGATTCCCTTCAACAATAAGTACAATATCATGTAGATCTTCTACTGAAGGAGAACATGCCATCTGGATATGTGTACTCTCAACTTCTATATACCCATTAGCATTGTACAAAACTTATTATCCAGGATACCGCTTAAGATACCTCAAAATATAAACAAACTGCATTCCAATCAAGGTCATGTAACAGCCAATCCAGGCCCTCAGATGTATTAAATAAATTTAATTAAATAAACTACCTGAAATCAAACAGTCGTCGACAAGTCCTCGGTGGACTGTTCGGTCCACCGATCAAAGCAAAAGTGGGGAGAATCTGGGAATTCTACTCCCAAACTCGCACAAAGGTCAGATGTGAAACAAATCTCAAATAAAAGTTTCAGTCTTATACCTTCGGTGGGTCGGTCGGTCCACCGACCCACCTTTGGCAGCCAAACCCGAGAATAGAAAGTTCTTCGACGGGAACCTTCGTGGATGTGTCGGTCTACCGAAGTTCTTTGGTAGGCACTGGTCGGTCCATCGACAAGACCACTGATCGATAAGCAGATTTCCAGATTCACATTGATATTTCTAATGCATCTTTACCAAGTCTCAAGTCCCGCCTATATGCCATGGATGATAACATGTAAATACATACAACCCATGCATAAAACATTCATAAAGCATGATCTAAACCCTAGATCACATCCACTTTATGAAACTTGCACATAAACACATGTTTTAGCATGATCAACACCATATAACATCACATATATGCACAAATCATCATAGAAGCATGCTATCATTATCATACATAGATCAAACAACACCAACCATGATTGAGATATATATTGTATGGATTATAAACAAGGAAAGTGTACTTATCTCTTAGACTTGGATTCTAGCACTTGATCCTAGATTTTTCTCTACTTCTTCTTTTAGGGTTTCTGGAGTACCACAGTTATTCTCTTTCTGATCTCCACGAATTTTAGTGTATTATAATATGTTTAGAAACCCTATTTTTCTTTATATATTAGTTGTAAGGTTCCTTAGTTGAGTAAGACTAAGCTATAATTTTAGCCTTATTATTCCACACGAATTTCACATTAATTAAAGGTCTATTAATTATGCATTAAATCTTTATTAAGTTCCTTAAAATTATTTATTAATGCCTTGGGCCTTAAGATACCACACTCAAGCCCAATAACAGCCCAATTACACTTTAAGCCTACTTAAGCCCTTTAAACCCAGTCCATTAAGCCTTAATAATCCTGTCTTTAAACCCAGTCCATTAAGCCTTAATAATCCTGTGAGATGCCTAGGTAGATTTTCCAAGTGAATAATCCAATAAAATTTTAATTCACCTCTAAATTTTGATTCGGGGCGTTACAATCTTCCCATCTTAAAAGGAATTTCACCCTCAAAATTTGGTTAATTATTTGTTCAAGTTCTTAAATAAATTATGAAATTAATATCAAATGTTTTCTACAAATAACAACGTAATTATCACAAGAAAACAACACATTCACATTCATAGCAATCAACACACGAGGATCATATGAACATACCTGATGCAGTACCAGATGTACCTGCATACTCAAATTTGAAAGAGTTCATACCCTTTCAAATTTGAGTATTGGCTGATCTGCTGGCTTCTGCTGCACTTTCTTAGGGCGAGGACAATCCTTCTTGAAATGCCCCTCCTCTCCATAGTTAAAACAACGTTTGACCCATCTCCCTTGCACATGGGGTACCGTTGCCATAACAGGAGCATCCTGGATCTTCTGCTTCTTATTAGGGTCAGACTCCCTATCTTCCTGCCTTCTAGATCCACTTCTCATATTTCTTTTGCCCTCTTTTGGAAATATCTATCACTATCCTTCTCCACCCTACGAGCACACTCTAGAACCTGAGCATAGGACCTAAACCCTTGGGGTACCACCTTAGATCTAATGGTAGCCCTCAACTCCTTTTCAAACGTAGTTGCCTTATCCTCCTCATCTGCTTTGACATGGGATGCAAACCTAGACAAGGTAGCAAACTGAGCTGCAGTCATGGAACCTTGCTCCAACTTCAAGAACTAAACAGCTTTCTTCCTTTTGAAACTGATAGGGAAGTAGGCATCAAAGAACTGCTGCTTGAACCCATCCCAAGGCATCTCATCATCTATTGTTCTTTTCTACCATCTCCCACCAAAGTTGAGGCTCTCCATTCAGCATAAACACCGCTAGTCTAACATATTGATCCACAGGACTGACGACCATAACTCTAAACACCTTCTCTATAGCCATCATTTACTCCTGGGCCTTCAATGGCTCAGTAGTCCCTTCAAATTTCGGTGGTGAAATTTTCTTTAACTTCTCCAGCAATTGAATCTCTTGGACTCCAGCCCCCCACTACTACTCATCTCCTCTGCTCATCCTGACCCTGCTGCCTAATCTCCCTCTCTTGCTGAAGAGATGCGGCAATGGCCCTTAGAACTTGGTATACATGAGCAAGTTGTGGTTCCACTCTATCCTTAGCTGAAGAATCTCCTCGAGACACGCCCCTCCCTCATCTTGCCATCTAGAAAAGAAATGAGACTAGACTCGGCCACCCAACATCACTATCTAGAAAACAATCACATAGTAGCAACAAACATGTTAATGAAAACAGCAAACAACATTCATAGCACATGCAACAAGCAAGTGCTATCTCCTTTAGACTCTACCCTATGACAATGAACCTAATGCTCTGATACCACTTTGTCACATCCCAAATTTGAAATCGCTGATATTAATGAGTGATACGAATCCCGAGGTGCGACTTCCTATACTCATCCAGAGTGTAGGCCAATGATATAGCAACTAATCATGCTAACAACAATAATAAATCAAATAAACCATTATTACTGCCCAAAACCAGCGGAAGTCTTTGAAAATCAACATCAATTAAATGATAACAATAATCCCTTCCTTAAACCAAAGGAAGTCAAAACCAAATATGAAATTAACTCCCTACTCTAGGAAATAAATAATAGAAATATATGATAAAAATTCAGCTTGAGTCCAAGTATCCTCCCGAACTCATGCCACTATTAGACAAGCCCTAATGTTTCTTTTCTGAAATATTTGGCATAAAATGCGTGAATCCGCGAAAGCCAGTAAGTATAAACCCCTTATGACCATGGTGTAAGGGATCATCCATCGGAGGGGGACGATCTCCGAGTTGGTTCCGAGCCGAGAAAAACCCCAAATCAACTGGATCGTTCCGATCCCGAGATGGATCGATCCAAGTTTTTTTTTTTTAATTAAATGCAGCCGAGAACGATCCCGAGCCGATTTCCGAGTTTAAACACTATGCTTATGACCATGCACACAAGACCTCCCAAGCACACATCACACAACAAGTTTATCATCTTGAAAATCCACATACATCATAATAAATGTACAAACACCACAGAATCCAAGAATGAATTAATGATATGAATATGAGATGAATGAATAAAATATATAATATGAAAATAATAAAAATACGATATGCAATGCGTATGAATATGATGTGTATGCAGTGTCGAGCCCCCATGAAATACACCATGTCAAATCTATTGGGCTTACGGATACCCGCCGGTAGCCAATCCTTTGACCCTTCCATTATAAGGCGAGGAGTTGCCCTTCTTGCATCCATTTTACAGCCGACCAGTTGGATGAGAATATCTCTGGCACTCCATGTGTACCTCATGGCTCTAGGGACTTTCAACCCACGGGTCTCAATTGCCTAATCTATTTTCAATCTTTAGGGACTCAAACCCATGGATCCAAGACCAAGAGTATCTACATACCCTCCATGAACCCGGCCATGGTTTCCTGTGTCAACACACCCACAATGCATGATGTTTGTCCCAAGGATATCACATCTATAGCTAAGGCCACCAATGGACTATACCACTATGGTGTGCATACCTTGAAACCCAATAATGATCACACATCATTGTCAATTAAATAGTATTAATCCAAGAACACTGCTATAGTTGAGGCCACCAATGAGCTATACCACTATAGTGTGCATGTCTTATACCACTTATTATTAACCCAAGGATATCACTCCTATAGCTGAGGCCACCACTAGCTATACAACTACAGTGTGCATACCTTGTAACCCAATGATGATCACATACCTCCCAATATAAATTAATCACAATTTATATTAATGCAAAACTCACCATGTTAATTACCAACATAAGTCAAATAGGTCCCTATAACCAATCAAGGTTATGCAACAGTCAATCCAGGCCCTCAGGTAAATTAAATAAATTACTTGAAATCAAATAGTTGTCGGCAGGTCCTCAGTGGACTGTTCAGTCCATCAAACAAAGCACAAGTGGGGTGAATCTAGGAATTCAATTCCCGAACAGGTCAGATATGAAACAAATCTCAAATAAAAATCTCAGTCTTAGACCTTCGGTGGGTTGCTCAATCCACCAACCCACCTTTGGCAGCCAAACCTGAGAACAGACGGTTCTTCGGCCGGTCCTTCAGTGGATGTGTTGGTCCACCGAATCTCTTCGGAGGGCACCGGTCGGTCCACCAACAAGGCCACCAATTGATACACAGATTTCCAGATTCACATTGATATTCCCAATGCAATTTTACCAAATCCCAAGTCCCGCCTATAGGCCACGCATGATAACATGTAAATACATACAACGCATGCATAAATCATTCATAAAGCTTGATCTAAACCCTAGGTCACATCCACTTCATGAAGCTTGCACATAAACACATGTTCTAGCATGATCAACACCATATAACATCACACATATGGTTTGCTGCAGATTCCCATACATGAGATCTGGTCGTTTGAGTGTGGATACTACTGTGTGTGGTTCTAGCAATCACACATACCGATGTGGACGAGATCCAGTTCGATAGAGACCTTCTGCTGCAAATCCGGGTTCGTGTGCATCAAGGTATGTGATCCGGTTTGTTTACAACCTTCAGGAGGAGTTGATCGGCTGAAAAGGGCAAGAAACCAGCAAGGTTAGTGTTTAATACTAAGGCTGCTAGCAGTTCTCCATGGGGGAACAGCTGGTCTAGATGTCGTTGTTTCTCATGTGGAGTGGAAGGGCATGCTTCTTATGAATGTCCACAAAGAAGAGTGAACTTATTGAAGTTGATGATGGAGATGAGGAGTATTTGTA
This sequence comes from Pachysandra terminalis, assembly GCA_031762675.1. Lineage (NCBI taxonomy): Eukaryota > Viridiplantae > Streptophyta > Magnoliopsida > Buxales > Buxaceae > Pachysandra > Pachysandra terminalis. Next base: position 5,879 of record JAUPMG010305305.1, on the reverse strand, counting down.
GCCCATTTATGACCAGCTAAATGATAAAGAAGAGTAAGACATTATGCCAGTGCAAGGTGAGAGTTTGGTGATCCAAAGGGTGATGACAATATCTAAAGTTGCGGAAGTTGAAGATTGGAGGCGACGTAACATATTCCACACACGTGTCATATGTGAAGAGAAGGTATGCGATGTGATTTTAGATGGTGGTAGAAATGAGAATATGGTTTCTAAAGAGGCCATGGACAAGATGAAGTTGCCAGTTCAGAAGCACCCACATCCTTACAAGGTGGTTGGACTCCAGTGAGGTAATGAAGTTCCCATCACTACTTCTTTCTTAGTTCAGTACACTATGGGTGATAAATATAAGGATGAGGTGTGGTGTGGTGTTCCACCGATGGATGCATGTCATATACTTTTAGGGAGGCCTTGCTTATATGACCGTGATATGATCCATCTTACTAAAGACAACACATTCATTCCGGAAAGAGGGTAAGAACTTAACTTTGCATCCTACGAAGGAAGATATATCCAACAATCCTAAGGATAGCAAGATTATAGGCTTAATTACAGCTCTTAAATTTGAAAAAGAATGTCAAGAAAGGAGAATTGTTTATGTGCTGGTTGGGAGGACCGTGGTGGAGCAAATTGTAGACAACAACTATCCACTTGAAGTTCAGAATTTGTTGAAGGCATTTGGTGTGCTAGTAAGTGAAGATTTATCCAAGGGGTTACCACCAATGTGGAGCATACAACATGAAATTGATTTGGTTCAGGAGGGGCAGCATATCGGATGCCACCAAATCACCGAGCTGAGATGAAAACACAAGTAGAAGAGTTGATCAAAAAAGGACTGGCGAGTGAAGCATAGACCATGTGTTGTACCTGCTTTGCTTACACCGAAGAAAGATGGTTTGGGGAATGTGTGTAGACAGCCGTGCAATAAACAAGATAATTGTCAAGTACAGATTTCCAATTCCAAGGTTGGACAACATGTTAGACATGCTGGTTGGTTCCAAGGTGTTCCCCAAGATTGACTTGCACAGCAGATATAACCAAATCAGGCTTCGTAGTGGTGATGAGTGGAAAACAGCAGTTAAGACGCTGGATTACTTATACGAGTGGCTTGTGATGCCTTTTGCTTGTCTAATGTCCCTAGTACATTTATACAAGTCATGACTGAGGTACTACGCCTTTCTTGGGTTCTTTTATAGTAGTATATTTTGATGATATTTTGATTTATAGCCGAAATGAGAGTGAGCACTTGCACCACTTACATCAAATCATGGAGGTTCTTCACAAGGAGAAGCTTTAGGTTAATTTGAAGAAATGCTCCTTCCTATGCGATCATGTGGTGTTTTTGGGATATATCATGTCAGTAAATGGATTGAAAACTGATCCAGAGAGGTGAAAGCAGTCAAAGAATAGCCTACACTTCCGTCCATGAGAAATGTTCGAAAATTCCATGGGTTGGCTTCTTTCTATAGGAGGTTAATTCACAATTGCATATTATGGACCCCCTTACTGAATGATTGAAGGATACTACTTTTGTATGGTCCAAGGCAGCAGATAAAGCTTTCCATCAGATCCAAGACTGCCATGACCGAAGCTCCAGTTTTAGTACTATCAGACTTTGATAAACTCTTTGTTTATGCATTCCATGTGGGGATAGGAGCTGTTCTTAGCCAAGCCTATTGATTTCTTTAGTGAAAAGTTAAACAGATTCCAAGATGCATTACTCTACCTATGACCAAGCATTCTATGCTTTAGTGTGTGCTGTACAACATTGGCGGCAATATCTAGTGCATCGAGAGTTTATTGTCTTTTATGAACATTAATCCCTTAAGTACTTGAATTCTCAAAAGAAACTCAGTCCAAGACATGCAAAGTGTAGCTCTGATCTTCAAGAGTTCACATTTTCATTGAGGCACAAGTCAGGAGACCTGAATAAGGTGGCTGGTGCACTGGATTTTTCAGAATAAGACTTGTAATGATTTAATCTAGAAATCTATGCTTAATCTATCCAAGTTTTCTCATCAGATCCAAAATCTCTCCAATCTGGAGGGATTGATGCAGGGGCATCCCTTTTATTATAGACATTACTGTAGCGTTACTGTTCACAATGTTTTATTTTCTTAGTTTATGAGGGTATTTCAGTATTTTTATTTATTTCTACTTGAGTTATAATGTAGGGCCTGAGATTAGAAGTTTTGAAAGGTTGAAATTTAATGCTATTAGGGTTAGTAGGTTATATAAGCAACTAGCATCTACTCATCTCGTTGCAATACTCGGTTGCTCATGTATTTAGAGAGGTCAACTCAGGTGCCGATGTGTTGGCCAAGGAAGGTGCTTCACTTCATGTGGTTCGTCATCTGCAACTTAGCTCTCTTCCTATGGAGGTTTGTGCCATTATTTGATTGGAGAAGGCAGGTCTTCCTTATGCTAGGAGATAGGATCTTTATTTGTAATTTCTCTGTTATGAGTACATCGTTGATAAGATTGTACTCTCTTTTTTCCACTTGAGGCAAGGTTACATGCCTACCCCGCTACATTTGTAATTTTTTTCTTCCAATTCATCAATAAATTTTTCCTCCTACCGTCGAGGTCCCCCCCTCCCCCCCCCCAAAAAAAAGGTTATATAATAGAGATTGAGAGCAGTTTTTATCATATTCTAGTTTAGCATTAAAGAAAGAAGCCCTTCTTTTTGTTCCTGGCTGCAAAGATCAGTTCATTTATTCTCTATTGCTCTCTATTTGTTTGTTTTCATCTCTACTTACGATCAGATTGGATCTGTTGATACAAATGATCTTTCTCGGCATCATTACCCCTCGACAATGAGTCTATAACACATCCAAAGAAAAAAGAACTCCAAAACAACTAAAAAATCAATCCGGGTTGTTGGTGTATACTTATTACAAAGAACAAAAAGATATTCATATACAATTGATTTATGTGGTAGGACCTCAAAAAGGCCATCATTCATCCATTGCAGAATAAACAATAAATTTTTCGGAAGTCTAATGCACGTAATAAAACTTAAATCTCAATGAAGATGTGATACTATGATGTACTGTAATGGGACATGACAGCCTTACCCTCAACAATTTGCCTGTACATCCAAAGAATAAACAATAACTTTTCTGAAGTCTAATGCACGTAATAAAACTTAAATCTCAATGAAGATGTGATACTATGATGTACTGTAATGGGACATGACAGCCTTACCCTCAACAATTTGCCTGTACATCCAAAGAAAAAAGAACTCTAAAGCAACTAAAACATCAATACTTATTGTTGTTGTATACATATTACAAAAACAGAAAAATAAGACAATTATATACAATTGAATTAAGTGGTAGGACCTCCAAAAGGCAATCAATTCATCCAAAAAAGAAAAGATAGGAAAATATTTGTGAAGCCTAATGCATTTCGTAAATCTTATTAAATAAAGATCCACTAATATGATATACCATATCTATGTTGAGTTCAGTTTTGTGGGTCTAGTTCCTAGTGCAATAAATAATAAGGTGCAAAAACATTAACCATGTGTTTTCAATTTTGTAGTCCAGATTAAAACACCATCTACTTGGGAGAATCACAGTAGTTGACGTGACAAACAAGGAGTCAGCAAACTTGTTCAGTCAAGGACTCCCCACCAACAAAGTAGCAAACCAAAAGAATCGATCACCAACTTCGCTAACATGGAAAGTAAGATATGCCCCAAAAGCATATATGCAACATCAAATACATCTAAATGTGGCCAAGAAAAATGCAGTACATATAATATAAAGTCAACCAGTTCTATTATGAAGTAAAATTTTCTAAAGCTCACTTTCTTGACAAATTTGAAGAGATGACGGCGTATTTCTCTTTGGAGATCTTCTGGCAAATTTTCCATTAGCATTTCTTCATTCACACCTCTTGTGGCAGCCCAATTGAACCGTTCTGATTGCCGTACTTTCCTACATTGTTCAACACCTCAATTTGTAAGATTAGCCAGCAAATGCTATGTATCATTAGTTGAAATGTATTCTACAAACACAAAATGGTATGCAATACACAAAAAAGAAAGAGAAAACTTCTCATCAATTATGTTTTTCAATTAAAATTCAGGTCTTAAATCAAACTCAAAAAAGAAGCTTGTGATTCTATAGACAACCCCAACCAGGGTTTAAATGTCAATATTAAGGGAAATATCACTGTTATGGACAACCCCAACCAGGGTTTAAAATGTCAATATTAAGGGAAATATCATTGCCATCCAAAATAGCTAAATATCAAGGAAATTTCAATTTCATCAAAAAAGTGTTGAAGAAATTAGGGAATGCTAAAATAGATGTCTACACCCACACACAAACTATTATAAAAACAATCATGAAGGGATATCTTGGAATCAGAATGTTATAATGAGGTGAAAGGTTGGTGGGAGGAGAGGGATATGGATGAGTCTAGATTTGCTGGATTTTCCTTTATGATATCTCTTAAGTTTTTGAGAAGTAAGATTAAAGGATGAAATCGTTTGGGAATATATCTATGCAAAAGAAAAATATGTTTGATGAAATTGAAGAATTGGACTTGTCGGAACAGCAAATGGGGCATTCTGAACAGGAGAGGGAAAGGAGGAATTGTAAGAAGATTGAGATGGATAGTATCCTCAGATAGGAGGAGATCAGTTGGAGACAAAAATCAAGGGCCACTTGGATCAAAGAAGGGGATGGGAATACTAGCTTCTTTCATAAAGTGGCTAATGGCAGGTCTAAAATGAATGGTATTACTAATCCTTTGGTGAATGGGGAGAGAATTAAGGATGTGGGTGGTATCACGGAAGCTATGGAGGAATTTTATGGTAAGTTGTATACTTTGGAGCAAGATTTGGTTTTTAGTCTTAGGAATGTTCCTGGGGTTGCTTTATCCTCCATTCAGGATGTGTGGTTGGAGAGACCTTTTGATACTGATGAGGTTAGAAAGGCTATTATGGGAATGGAGAGAGATAAGGCATTGGGGCTAGATGGGTTTACTATGGCTTTTTTTCAAGATTGTTGAGAGGTGATCAAAGAGGATCTTATGGGGGTATTTACTGAGTTTTTTTTCTGAATGGTGTGATTAATAAGATTACCAATGAAACCTTTCTGGTGTTGATTGCCAATAAGTCAGGGGCCAGTGAGCTTAAGGATTTCAGACCCATCAGTCTGAATACTAGTCTTTATAAGGTTATTGCGAAGGTTTGGCATAAGGGCTTAAAGGGGTGATTGGGGGATTAGTTTCTCCGAATCAATCGGCTTTTATTGCTGGGAGACAGATTTTGGATAGTGTTTTGGTGGCAAATGAGGTGGTGGAAGAAAGAGAGAAAAGTGATATTCCAGGTTTCATCTGCAAATTGAATTGGGAGAAGGCTTATGATAGGGTAGAATGGGGTTTCATTGATTCTACACTAGAATGGAAGGGGTTTGGAATTAAATGGAGGAGTGGATAAGTGGTTGTTTGTCGTAGGTTTCCTTTTCGTTTCTTTTTAATGGGAGTGTCCATGGTCATTTTGAGTCATCTAGAGGAATTAGACAAAGTGATCCTCTTTCTCCCTTTCTCTTTACTCTAGAGTGGGGGATGTTTTAAGTAGGTTTCTTTCTTAGGCTAAGAACATAGTTCTCCTTAGTGGTTTTTTAGTACGAATGAATAGGGTGCCTATTTCTCATTTGTAATATGTTGATCATACTATCTTGTTTTTTGAGGCTGTCGAGGATCAGTCATATTGGGTTAAGGCTATATTTTTTTTTTTTGATCGATAACGAAAAGTTTTATTGCAGAGGGGATAAAAAGTACAATAGTGAAAGAAAGAAAGAAAGAGAAGGAACCCCCAAAAGTGGAGTACCAAGATGAGAGCAGAAAAAATAAAAACCAGAAAA
>JAUPMG010305294.1:0-16571 GCA_031762675.1 Pachysandra terminalis | reverse complement strand
GTGGGGTGGTGGTATGGGTGGTGGTGGTGGTATTGGTGGTGGTGGTTTTGGTGGTATGGGTGGTGGGGTGGTGGTGGTGGTGGTAATGGTAGTGGTGGTTTTGGTGGTGGTAAAGAGACTTTCTCTCCAACTTTTTTTCTTTTCTTTCTCTCAAAATCTCTACCATTTTAGAGAGAATTTTTTAGTTACAAAGAGAAAATTTGAGAGAAACCTTTCTTTTCAAATCCATTTATTTTCTTTCAAAAATGGTCAACCAAACAAAAAAAAATGCTTTCTTTAGCATTTTCTTTTCTTTTCTTCTGAAATCAAGGGTTCCAAACACAGCCGAAAGGACTAAAAACGTATAGACCTCAGCATGTTTAAAGTCGTTCTAATAAGAGCAAAAAGATGACCAAGAATGATAGTGCCTATAAGAAAATATAGCTTCATAGGCTTAGAACAAAAATAGCATATGTGATGTTAGAATCCTACCCATGTTATCCTTAACTTGTGTTTGGAACCTTGGATTTTGAGAGAAAGGAAAAGAAAATATTGGAGAAAGTATTTTCTTCTGTTTGGTTGAAGAAGGAAAGAGTTGAAAATAGGGATTTGGAAAGAAAATAATTTTAAAAAAATTCTCTTTAGGATCAAAAAAAATTTCTCTAAAAAGATAGAGAGATTTTGAAAAATAGAGACAAAAAAGGAATTGTTATTAGCTAGTCAAGGGTTGAACCTGATCCCTATTTTCGTTCTGAATAAACAAACAAAACAAGATAGAGAATCACCCAAGTTAGACTATGGGTACAACTCGATTGGGAACCAGCCTTCCCAACCTGAAAGCCAAATGGAGTTAAAGTGGAAAACCGTAAATCCAAACAAACTTAATCTAAATTGCAATTTCGGTTCAGTTTGCATTGAGTTAGCATATATATATATATGCGCCGACTGTAGTTTGTTTTGATGGTAATTTGGTTCGATTCAGTTTAATTGAGGCTTTAACTCAAACCGAACCGATCCAATTGAATTCAGTAATTTCAGAACCAAAACCGAACTAAATGATTAGAAACTCAACCCAATCCGAATCAGGATCGGTTAGGATTAGCCGATTTTAGGGTTGAACTGACCCAAGTTGCACCCCTGGTTAGATTTAAGTCATAAAATAGACTCGCGAAATTTCTTCGGAAAATAGAAGCTTATAATTGAGCTGGGAATAGTTTATTATTAACTAAGACGACCTTTGAAACAGTGAGTGTTTTCATCTTCATCCCCAAGCAAAACAATTAATATAACAAAAACATGATTTGATGACACTAGTTAAGTCCCATTTCAAACCATTCAGTTCACATGCTGTGCTGTGTTTTAATGTTTTATTGACTCAACTTCACTTAATCTACAATAAATAAATAAATAAATAAGAAATCTGCATTAGCTTAGGTTACGACACAGCTTAAGTGTTTATTGGAACTTATAATTTATTAAAACACTTTTTTAATGTTGAGTGTGTTTCGTAACGATGAATGGGTAAGCTTCCACTTATAAACACTAGAGGAAGATACCCAAAAAGAGAAGTTGCTCTCAACAATTTTTTCTTATCACTTTTTGCAGGAAGTGGTTTCTAAACGTAAATGATACTTGGTTTCTAAACGTAAATGATTCTTTAAAAATGATACTTTTAACCCTAAACACAATACTAAACTTTTTGAAAATAACACTTTTATCCTTAAATTTGAAGATAATTTCTTTAAGTTATCCTTGTTACCAAACACATTTTTCTCAACAAGCCGTGCCAAACGCAGTACTAAGTAAGGGGGGAGTTTGGTAGGGATTATAGAATCAGATTCTAGATATAATCAAATTCTATAATTCTAACCAAGCATCCCTAATCAGATTATAATTCTGATTATACAATCTGATTATACAATTTTATCAAAATTCAGAATCCAAAAAAAATTGCATTCTCGGATTCTTACCCAATTCATGCTAAAAGATGATTCTAATCAGAATTTTGGATATTAAACAATAGAAAGCCCATAGTTTTTTAGTCCATTTATGCTGCTCCGGAAGTGTCTGGAGTATGGTTCTCGAGACTGGGTTGGTGTCCCGTGTGCTCATCACGTGGAGACTCCTTGACACGCGTCAGAAATCGCACAACATCATGTGGACACACGTCACATATCGAACGACGGAGCACCATACTCCGGAGTCCGGACCGAAGCAGCAGAAATTTAATCATAGTTTTTCTTTATTTTTTCTCATCATCTTCTATTTCTTCGCATCGTCGTCTTCAGTTCAACGAACGTCTTCACATTGTCTTCTTCTCCAACGAGCAATAAAACAGATGAGCATCTCCCTCTCTCTCTCCATGGTATTTTTTTTTTTGCAATCGACTCTTCTGGTTTTTTTGTGTTAGTCTCTCTCTCTCTCTCTCTCTCTCTCTCTCTCTCATTAGTTCAATTGATCTGATTGATCTGGACCAACTTCAACTTGGAGATTCTTGATCTCTAGTCGAACATCATTCCAAACCACGAATTCCGGTCGGCATTAGCAAGAGTTGTTGCTGTTACATGGAAGATTTTACCTCCAACATTCAATCTCAGACTGCTTTTCTGAATTCCCATTGTGAGATAGACAAAATCTAATGCTTTGGAAACCTTGGAACAAAAACTAAGATCTTGAACACTGAAAATGAGAGGATGATTCCAAGTTTGGTGAAAGAATATAGGTCAATGATCAACAAAAATTTGAACAACATGCTCCAGAAGGAGATTCAGAGAATATGAAGAAACTGTAATTCTCAAAGATCAAAACAGATAGGAGTTTAGATCTTTTAGTAGACAGGACATGAAAATTTTAAGAACTAATTTATATTTTGGAGTATCAGACGTAAAAGAACAAGAAACAGAAGAAGTAGATGGAATTGAAGAATGATCAGATTGAGTTTCAAGAATTGCCATATGGGTATTGGAGAGAACGATTTTGGATATGGGTTTTCATCTTTGTGGGATTTGGTGTGGTGGAATGAGAAACTTGGAGTGGGTAGGATTTCAAATTTTGGAGTGGGTAGCATTTTTTCAACTTTTATCAATGCACTGGTGTTTGCTGGGCAGTTGAGGATTCTCCCATAAAAAGTCAGCTCTCTTCCCACCCAAAGAAACCGTGTCGTGTGGTGGTGTTTTCTCTCTTCTTTTATTTGGATTCCAATTTCTCTCTCTCTCTCTCTCTCTCTCTCTCTTTTAGCAGTACTCTTTTGCAGTTTTGATAATGTGTGTTTTGGAATAAGTTTGAAGTTCATTGTTCTATTAGTTGATTGTAGTATATTATTGTATAACTTCTTCAATATTTTGCGTTATACCCATTTTAACTTCTACTTTGATGGTATTTGGTTTATTTCTCTCTATATCATTCCTAACATATGGTTGATTATGTAGTCTCGTTAGAACACTTGCTCACGAACACGAACACAGGCTTCTATGTTGCTAACTTTTTATTTCTTTTTATCTGTAATTAGAAATGTAATTATTTCTGTATCGATGTTCGGCCACTTTGCTTTTTTTGTGTATGCCACCAGATTTTGTAATTTGCATTTTTATATGAACTCACTTCCTTTCTAACGGATGGTGACAGTACCAAATAATACACAGATACAAGAGAAAGTAAAAGTCGTTTGGTCAGACGAGTATAAAAAGATATTTCTGACAATCGCAGTTAAGGAGATGGAAGTGTTTAGAGACATGCTCGCAGATGCAATGAAAGGAGATTTTGACGAATGATTATTAGACATGCTTTGATAGTTTTATTTGCTAGGCAATTTTTTTTTTTATGATTATGAGATTTTTTATTTAAACATTAATTAATATTATATAACAAAATTATGTTTCTTTATGATTTTATTTAATGTATATAGTTATTAAGGTAGAAAGTATAAAATCTATCCCTATAATCTGGGTCAACCAAATGAGATTTGGATTCTAGTTAGCAGAATTAAATTTCAGAATCCAATATCTCCAAACATGATTCTAGATTTTGAAAATCAGCAATGAGAATCTGAATTTTCATAATCCGAAATTATAATAAGAATCCAAAATCCAAAATCTCCACCAAACATCCCTAAGTTTCCTAAAATGACATTAATCATATATTCATGTATCAAAATCATAACCCTAAATGAGATTGCACCTTTTAAAAATCCATGGACTGATATTTTAGCATGTTCTTAATTTCATTGACAAATACATAACTCACAATGTTTAATTATGTTCTGTTTTGTAGAAGGTGGAAGGACAGACCAGTTTGGCTGATTTTTGGGAGTTTTTAAATTTAATTAAAATACGGTGTGCGCTCAGACCGGTTGGCTGTTGCCTGGTTGCCTTACAAACACCTGAATTTGAGAAAGAGGAGAAGATAATATATATACATCTTTTGGTCTATCTGAAGAAGTCGTTAACAGAGGCATGAAACGCATTTTCAACATGAAAATGACAAGCAAATCCTTCTTTTCCGGAATCTTGAATATTATATCAGATGGAGAAACGGTGGTGACAATAAAAAATACATTTTTTTACAGGCCAAAGGGAAGCATGGTAGTTGCCGAATAAAAAAGAGAAATGGGCTATAGAGAGAGAGAGAGAGAGAGAGAGAGAGAGGAAAAAGCTTCATGTTTGGGCAAGCTTTAATCACCATTAAAAGGGAGAATTTGGATAAAAACATACACAAAAATGCATGGTTTAAGTGGTAAACAGAGTAACAAACTAGGTAGAAGAGATTGCAGAGGAGTATGATGAAGTTCAATAATATCATAAATCTCCATTCATGTGTCTCAATTTTCCGTACAAAGTAATAATAATTGGGCTTAAACTATATCCAAATCGTTCAAGAAAGCCACCTTGAAACAAAACCTACTGTTCCTTGTACCCTTTCTCAGCTTCCTCCAGATTCTGAATCTCTTTGTGATATTTACAAATGCGGTAGATACACCTGCATTCACAGTCAAATGCAATCTCTTTGGGTACAAGGAGCAACATGCAAATCACTCAAGAAGGTAAAGGTCGATAAGCGCTGGCCACGTACCAATAGAGAAGGCATGCAGCAGCACATAGAACAACATTCCTTTGAGCTTTGTAGATCTGCAGAGCACCTCAACAGTATCATTAAGATAACCAAGTGTTGGTTATAAATGAGAGCAGATCACCTTAACAGGAGCATGGAGGTAACTAGATGGTTACAGATGAAGCTAACAATAAGAGGGGGAAACAGCATCACTAAAAAGAAGAGGAAGAATTGAACTTTCTTTCTCCAAAAATTGTACTAGGATTTGCATTAGATCGAGCCAAGTGAGTTGGGTTTCGATGAGGATGATGGTGGAGGTGGACACGCTTGACACTGAGGTCCTGAACCAGTCCCACACCCAAACCAGGTTGAGATAGGCTAACCAAGAAACGCCAGCAGATTGACCATAATGATCAGTTGCTAACTCCATTAGTGTCAGAATAGGATACAATGCATTCATCATAGGCTTCAAAGATGCAAGCAGAGTTCAGGTAACCCAACCCAAACAATTGGTGCATAACAAGGACGAACGCTGCCAGGTTGCTATTCTGATCCAAGATTTGCCACTCTAAACTTGCATTCGAGTAAACTAGAAACAAATATGAACTTGCATAGAGAAGAAATTAATAAAATGACTTTCATCCCGACTAACAGGTTAAAACCGATTAACATGATGATAACAGAAGGCTAAAGACCCAGAACATCCACAGCCTAAGGACGAAGAAACAGGCCCATGGTTTGGAGTCAGGCTCAAGCCCACGATTAAGTCCAAAAGGAGACTATGACCCATCAAATGATCAAAACGTTCCAACAGATTTATACCAATCCCAGAATCGTCCTTCTTTTCATTTTTATGACAAATAGATGTCTGGCAAGTTATTTACACAACAGCTTATGCGGCACCTGTAGATGATAATGTTTGTCTTGTGGTAAGTGATGCTGCCACTTATGCATCTTATCCTTGGGCCTATGAAACACCTTACCTACATAAAAGGTTTTCCATGTCGATGTCACCTGGCATGTCGCATGTTGTCCTAGCGACATTTCGCCGACACGAGGAAAGAAAGGGAAATGATGGGAAAATGTGGGGTTTTGATGGTTTTTTCTCCCAGGTTTTAAACAACCATAACTGATGTTTAAGTACATCATAATACATCAAAATATGAAAAAACAAATGACTACATATCAAGGGAGATTACTTGAGGAGGGTTCACCTACTCGTTGTAGGTGTGCAAGATGCGTAAAAATTGATGTAATATGATCTACTTAAGCTATAACCTCATACATTTACACATTTCACAACTAAAAGTACATGAAATAAGGAAATAAGATACATATCAAACCAATTTAGTCAATCATAAATTAAATAAAAAACTGAACAATTAAACAGTTTCTTAGTTAATATTTACTAACATACAATATTTATTTCACTTTTTCAAAAAAAAAATTAATTTTTCTAAATTTTTTCAATATGTTTTTCAATTTTTTTTATTTCTCGGAATAATTAAACATTACCATAGTTAAAACTTACGAACATAAAATGTCAAAACTAACATACAATGTCAAAATTGTTTGTTTTATAATATACTACATAAGGATGTATATAAGACTCTTATATGGTATTTAAATATTATTGGATGTATTTTTTATTAAATAAATTAAATAAGTATAAATATTATCCCAAAAAAAAAAAACTAATGACACCCATCTGTAGATCGGATGTCATTAGACAATATAAAATTAATTCAGTGTTTGCATAAAAATTAAGAGGTAAAAAGTAGAAAATATGGATTTCACCTTCAAGTCTTGAAGAAATCCCTTGAATCTCCACAAAATCTTCAAGAACATGTTTTAATGTACTTAGATTTGTGTTTGAAACACAAATCTAGCATGAAATGGGGAAGATTTGAGTCAAAAAGAGTGAAATCTCAAGAAATGAAGAATGTTTTTCAAATTTTCCCCATATCAGCGACATGGGACGACATGTCGGGCAAGATGGGAGAAAATCGAAATTTGGCGACTTACATGCAGATCTCTCATTGCCGGGGACTAGATTGACGACACGTCGCCATATGTCACCAACATGGAAAACACTGGCTCAGCTAACTTACATGACCATTATATATGTGATGGGTTGTTTTGTAACTTTTGTTCCAACTGATTGCATGATGTAAGTGCCAGTCAAAATCTTGGAAATACTTATTTCCGTTTTACATGCAGTGAAATTATTTCTCGACTATCAGAGTGTTTCTTCATGAACGAGCAAAAATTACAACATAAAGGAAAATGTTTCAACGCATTTTTTTCAAAATTTCCAGTAACCAAAAATCATCATTTTTGAACAATCTATGGATAAATGAACTGGATTTTGCAATTTTAAAATTGACTAGTCATGGCCTGCTCAAAATGGAATGTGCCTCAAACCAGCTTATGATGTTTCTTATGTCTCATGGAAACATAAACGTAAAAATGGCCTGCTCAATGATTCATAATGACATTTTTTTTTTATAAACTTGGATACTTTATGGAAGATATTATAACTTGTGAGACAAATAGAGTTGGTATTGCTTTGTGGAGCAGAACATTGAAGAATCAAAAGAAAAATGTAAAAATGGATGAATATAGCTGAATACATTCAGTGATAGGTTTACAAGATTGGAAACAATGTAAACTGAGTTCATTGAGGAAACATAGTATTACTCCAACTGGTGATATAAAGGAGTCGCTTAAGATGGTTTGGATATGTGCAATAAGGCCGTTTACCGTTTCGCTTGGATGGATTTGCTGGTGCAGACGAGGTTTTGAAACGGATGAGAGGGAGGCCAGAAAAAATTTGCATAAGTTTGTGAACATGTATTTGGAAGCATATGCATTAACAGAGTATGTGTACTTAAAAAACTGAAAGTGTGTATAAAATACAAGGTATTAGAAGCTTAAGGTGCAGAAAAAGTTGGAAATGGGAGAAGAAATGTGGAAAATAAAAAAAAGGAATGGAGAGGAAAGCAATGGACAACCTAACCTAACTGGCCATCCACTATATATGGCTGAACTGAAAAAAGGACACTGAAATTACCTAAATACCCCTACAGCAGAAACTAATACAGAAATCAATAGAAATCAATGTACCTAACACTCCCTGCCAAGCTCCAGCATATACATAGCCCAACTTGTTACAAATATAATCTATCCAAGAACTTCCTAATGATTTGGTAAATACATCAGCCAATTGATCTTCTGAGAACACATCAGAAGTACAAATATATCCACACTTGATCTTTTTCTTTAATAAATTGACAATCTAATTCAATATTTTGGTCCTTTTCGTGGAAAACTGAATTTGTAGCAATATGAATCGTAGCTTGGTTGTCACAAAATAGTTCCATAGGTGGAGGTCCCCAAATCCAATCTCAGACAACAGAAACTTCATCCATCAGAGCTCACATGTAGTATGAGCCATTACTCTGTTTTCCACTATTGCACTAGACTGAGCCACCACACTGTGCTTCTTGCTGTGCCAACATGAGATTATTCCCCGACAAATGTACAATACCCAATGGTAGATCTTCTATCAGATGGAGTGCCAGCCTAATCTGCATCTGCAAAGCCTTAGATGTCTAAGTGACCATGTTTCCTAAATAATAGACCACGACCAGGAGCACCTTTTAACTATCTCACAATACAGGTAACAACCTCCTCATGAGGATAGGGAGGAGAGTCCATGAGCAGGCAAACTAGAATAACAGAAAATGAGATGTCTAGCCTAGTTACTGTCAAATAGTTTATCTTACCGACCAGCCTCCTATATCTTCCTGCATCTTCTAGGAAATCCCCTTGATCAGAACATAACTTCACATTAGAATCCATAGGAGTAACAACCTGCCTGGACCCTAATAATCCTATCCCCTCCATTAAATCTAGAACATACTTTAGCTGTGAGAGAGAATTACCATCATGAGAACGTGCTACCTTAATGCCTAAGAAATATCTTAACTTCCAAGGTCCTTATTCTGGAGTCTTGTTGGAGAAACTCCTTCAACAGTTGAATCCGAGTACTATCATCACCTGTAAGGACTTTATTATCTACAGATAACCAACCATCATTCAACTGTTGACGAAACACAGTGTGATCAATTGCACAGTGCTTAAGGACAAATCTCATAACAATATTACTGACCCCACCAAACCAAGCACGGGGTGATTGCCTCAACTCATAAATTTCCCTCTTCAACTTGCAAACTCTGCCACAACCCCTCCCCCCACCCCCCGCGCCCCACCCCAAACAAATCCGGGAGATTGCTCCATGTACACTTCTTCCAATTAGCCATGTAAAAAGACATTTTTCACATCTAACTGATAGAATGACCAATCACGATTAACAGCAAGAGAAATAATAACAAGAACAGACGGAATCTTAGCAACATGAGAAAATGTCTCTGAGCAATCAATAATGTACATCTGGGTGTATCCCTTGGCAACATGGTGATTAACAGACCCATTAGCGGAATATTTGATGGGAAAGGTCCAACGACTACCAAAAGCCGTTTTATTTGCAGGAAGAGAAACCAAGTCCACTTGGGTTGTACCGTTGTACACTGCATTATTGGATTGTAAGTTGGTACAGTCCAGGATGAGCAGCCATCTCATCTTTTATTGCTTTCAGATCCAGGATGAGCAAGTGCTTCTGTAACAGAGTTAGGAATAGAAACCAATAACATGGAAGTAACAAAGGAGTGGTAAGACATAGACAAAGGAGCATAGGAGACAAAAGCAGAAACAGGATGAGTAGTACACGAACGTTTACCTTTACGAAGAGCAATATGTTGCTCATAATCCAAAGAAGGTACAGGCTTAGGAATAGGTGAAGAAGAATCACCAAAAGTTGGATCCTCATATTACAAAGAGAATGATGGAAGCATGAGAGCTAGTGGAATTTCTGTACATTTAGAGCAACAAGCATAACCTGCAAATCAGGACACTGCTCACGTTGTAGCAGTACTTGAGGAACCAACTCAGAAACAGATCGAAAGGAATATCAAAAAGAGGACTGATCAAGTTGGGATCCTGCTCCAGAAAAGAAAGGTATAGACAAAAAAGGACATTTTAGTAGACAAAGTGTTTACAAAGACTCTGACTACCACACTTATAACCCTTTTGTGTGCGTGAATACCCCCAAAACAATACACTTAATAGCACGAGGATCAAGCTTATCATGCCCAGGAGATAACTGATGGATGAAACAAACACACCCAAAAATACGTAGTGTCAATGTAAATGAAGGAACTGTAAGGAATAAAATAGAATGTGGTGACTTTCCTTCAAGGACAGATGAAGGCATACAGTTAGCATGAGGGATGGCATCACTCCAATAGATTTTAGGGACATGCATATGAATCATCATTGCTTGGGTTGTGACAAGAAGGTGTTTATTTTTGCATTCAACCACACCATTTTGTTGTGGTGAGTATGCACAAGGTCTGATGAATGATACTACATTGATTTTAAAAAGGATTCAAATCCAGCAGATAAGTATTCTTTGGCATTATCTAATCTCAAGATACAAAAGGGTGAATTATATTGGATTCTAATTTGATCATAGAAAGATTGAAACATAGAGAACAATTCTGAATGATCTTTTAGTAAAAACAGCCAGATCCTAGAGAAGTCATCCAAAAAAGTTACAAAATACTTGGATCCCATACGAGGGAATCCAACTCAGAACCTAAACATCAGAATGAACCAATAGAAAAGGGCTAGATTTACGACTATCAACTCGAGATGGAAATGACAACCTATGATGTTTATTTAACTGACATGACTCACACTCGAGAGATGGCAAAGAAATCACAATCTGGTGGTGTAAAATAACAACCAGTAGGCCAAAAATCTAGCTTAGGGTAGAACGGCCAGCCTAGGTAGGGTTTCTTGTCTTCCAATCAGTTTTGAAAAGAAACAGAGAAGGGAGAAGAAGAAAGGGGAAAGGAAGAAAAAGAATCGAGAGGAGCAACCCAACCTAAATGGTCGTCCACTCATGATATACAAATATATATGTATATATATATATATATATATATGCACACACATACACACATACATATACAGCTAACTAAAAAAGGGCACCAGTATATCTAACAGTATAGACACGGGATTTTTTAGACAATCTCCAGGAATCTGCGACGTAGTATTAAAACTCTGGATTGGATCACGAATCATTCTCGACCGATCCTGGGTTGGATCGGTGGTCCATATATGGACTATTTGATCCATGGTTGATCCCAAAGCAGCAGTCAAAAAGTTTAAAAAAAAAATTGAAAAGTCAGAAAAGTATTTAAATGTGTTTTCTATAAAATGATTGATAAAAAAAAAATCAAAATGGTGTTAAAAATAAATTGAAATAGTATAGAGATGTATTATGCAATATGCTGTATTCAGTTCATAAAAAGAACACAAATCGTTCAATTAACACCAAAAATGAATGACAATACATTCAGAAACCTTTTTTTGGGATCATTAAATTCATTCATAAACATGTTCCTTGCAAACATGCCTTCATGTAGTGAAACTACACTACTAATAGTGCCTAAACCCAACCCCACAATTTTGATAAGAAAAAACCCATATCGCTTCCTTTTCAATTATAACACGTGGAACTAAAAAACTAAAATTAAAAAAATGAAAATCAAATCTTATTGTAAATGTAGGAGGATGCTACACTTTAACAGCAAAAATTGGAAAATCCAAAAACACTCCAGCAACATTCCAGCACTTGGGATGATGGAAATTGAGAAGAGATGAGCGAGATGGTAGTTGTGAAGAGATGAGTGAGTTTGATCATGGAAAACAGAAGAATGGGGGCAAGGACCATGTTTTTAAGCGTGGTCACATGACCCCACGTATATTATTTGGATCGTTGAGTCGACTCAGATGATCAAATACTGATCGATGCATGGACAATCCAAGCCAAATCAAGGTTCCTTTTTTTCTTTTCTTTTTGGAATATTTACTTATCTTATTAGGATTGCAGCCCGGTGGCTGCCGATCACTATACATACGATTCAGACGCTCCAGGTCGGGATTTTCCAAGATTTAATATTAATAAAGAAAACTTAATCATCTTGAGCTGATTATTCGTTTGTTTATTTGTTTTCATATTTTTCTTTATTATTTATTGAAAGGAATCAAGATAAACAGACAAACAAAGCCTCTTATGAGTTTGTTCTCCTTGCACTATATTAGAATATCATCGACAAAAGACCAAATCCCAATTGTGTTCAAATCTTGAGCATATGATTGATACATGAAAGTATGTGTATTAGTTAATTGATTAAATAATTTAGAACAACAATCACCATGGAAAAGGACCTGGTTAGCTCTCCTATTTTTAACTGTGTATTTGATATTCATTTTAGTAATAAATACTTTTTAGTACAACAGGATGCTCAATCAGGCGGAGCAGAAAGCGAGAATGTTAGGAAAGAAGAAACATCATCTTCCCAAAACAAATATCTGCCCCAGAAGCAGAAGTTGGTTTACACAGGTCAAGGCAGTACGAAATCTATTGGGGTTCCTACTACTTCATCTGCTGTAGAGCCAGCGGCAGCAGGGCCTAGTTCTTCAGCTAACTCTAAGATGGCTGGTGAAAGGGATGAGGTAGGGTTTATTTAAGATTTTCTATGATTGTTGTTTACTTATGTAGAAGTCTGGCATTTATAAGATCCTTTCAGTTCTTCCTTTCTTAATAGGGTGTTGGATTATTTGCTCTGAGAAAACACCTAAAGCTCTGTTTGTTTTACCGGAAAATCCTGAAAATAAAGAAAATAAAATTCTGTAAAATATTTTACCTATAAATAATTTTTTTCTGTATTTTCTTATTGTTTGAAATGAGGATGGAAAAAAAATATTCAGAAACTGCAAAGGAAAAAAAAAAAGCAGTGCTAGTCAATATTAGCGAGAGAGAGAGAGAGATTTGCAGTTGAAGAGGTGAAGGAAGTGGAGAGAGATAGATGAGGACTGCGTAAGAGATAGAGGGAAAGAAAGAGATTATAGAGAGAGAATATTAGGAGGGTAGAGAAGAGGGTTGTCGTGTGTGTGAGTGAGAGAGAGAGAGAGATAGAGAGAGAGAGAGAGAGAGCTTTGAGAAAAGGAAGATAATGAGTCTTGACGAAAAATAACTTCCGGTAAATTTTTCCGGAAGTTGTTTTCCAGATTTTTTTAAATTCATTAAAATATTTTCCTTTAATTTATGATTTTCCATTGAAACAAACATCAGAAATTTTTAAAATTCAGGAAAATATTTTATTTTCCATTATTTTCCGGCGATTCAAACAGAGCCTAAATAATTTTTGTGAGTGTCTCCTTTATATTCGGAGTTGGGTGATCAGAAACAGAGTTGTTTTATGTGTACAACAGGGAATCGTTTCCACATCTGCACTAACAAAGCTAACTACCCGACTCAACTTTTTAAAGGAACGGCGTAATCAGATTACAAATGAGCTTCAGAACCAGGAGAAAAGTCATGGAGCAGAAAGTCAGTCACATCAAAATTTGAACCAAGGTAGAGGAACAGAAAACCAATCACCCCAAAGCCTGCATAAAGGTCGAGGATTAGAAAATAAGTTGCCCCAAAATTTGGACCAAAGTCGAGGATCAGAAAGTCAATCACACCAAAATCCAGACAATGGTGGAGGATCAGAAGGCCAATGTGTTCCGTCAAGGATAAATTCCAGATAATCCAAGGTCTGTAGTATATGATAGAGCATTAGGTGATGATTTTCCTGTAAACATCTTCTGCCTGTGTGGTGTATCCATCTTACTCCAGGCTGTAAATGGCTTTACTGTTTTGTCTTCATCAACTATTTGTTTCCTGAAGACAGGAGTGTGAATATCAGCATACTTGTTACTCTACGGTGGGCTAGGAACCTTACAAGGTTGCTTCTTGCCTATCATGGAAAGGCAGCTGAGTTTTAGGGCCTCCAAAGCCAAAGATATACAGGGTATCCATCTCCTTGATGTAAGCCAAACTATATCTTTACTGTTTGTTGGTTCCTGTAAGTGTTAATTGGGGAGGGGCTGTGAGGAGGGCCAAGTTTTGATGCTTGAAAGACATGTAAACTTGGTTAGTATTTAAAAGCATTCATATCCAATCTATATACTTTCAGAATGTATTCTTCTCTTTTTGTATACAATCAAGAATCAACAACAATTCCTTTTCCTAACCTGTTAGGGTTTGCAACAAAAAATCTTGGTATTCCATTTCAAAACAATGTCTTCAGTTAGATCATGTGTGTGAAAGGTGCAAATTTAGTTCTATCTGGCAATCTCCCATCTTCCAGTGATTACTAATTTTACCTCTGAAGGATGGTAAAGTGTTTACTCTTTCTCTTAAAAAAAAAAACTTTGGATCGGTGGGTCCGATCCAGTCACTGGACCAGTCCGGGTTGGTATCGGTTGGACCGGTCTGGTGCCTTCTCTCATCCCTTCAAAGGCATTTAAAGATGTTCATCAGTTTTGATGGTTGAAAGACATTTAAAGATGCTCATCAGTTGTCGGAGATTGTCCGGAAAAAAAAATTGTCTGGTGCCTTCTCATCCCTTCCAAGGCTTTGGAAGCCATCAAACTCTTTAAACTTTAAGGAAAAGTATGAAAGCAATATATTGTTAATATGAGAAATAATAATTTATTGCTCCTTACTTTAAGCAAATAAATTACTTTTTTGCTTCGTATTTCTTAAATGTACAACCAAACGTTCAATTTGTTTTCAAAAACAAATTTTTGCTTTTAAAAGCAAAAGAACACTTTCGAAATGTAATACCAAACGGAGCCGAAATCTCCAAATGTATGTGAGTGTAAGATACCTTTCATGACTTGGAATGGCCAACAACTTGTTCTCAAAAGGGTACGAGACTTTCAAATCATATGCAGTACTAGAACTACAGGTAATGGACCTTGTTGGTGGATACATGGATCAATAGCATGCTTGCTGCAGACAATAACATATCATAGAGGATTTATTTCTTTGGCCAAGTCGGGATCTTCTGTTATGAAGAATCTTGTTAATGTTCATGTTATATTAATGAGAATTTGGCATCTGTCCTAGGCGGGCCCATCACTTTAATTGGCTTTCTATCTGTTAAGGTAGAAGTCGATTAAAGTGGTGGGCCCTTAAGGTTCACCTTTTTTTTTTAGGGTTTTAAAAATGACAGGTCACCTTTCTTAATAGGGCTTACCCTAGGAAACATGTCAAACTCGCTTAGACATAACCATGGTTTCAAGAATCGGACGGCTCGTATCGGGATCATTCAAGACCTGTCTGATCCTAAGCCACGATACAACTATTGTATCAAGTGGCTTTTGATCGGACTGGTCCAACCGATACCGATCTAGTGACTGGATCGAATTGATCCCAAGTTTTTTTTTCTTTAATTATAAAACTAACAATCCAATAGGTATCGGTCTAGACCAGTTCGATACCGATCGATATCGCTAGTCCGTGACCGGTCCAACCAATCCATTTTTTTTTTTCAAAAAGACGATCCAACTTTTAGATCGGCCAATATCGCCCATCCGGATCAACATCGACCGGAAAAAACCCCGAACATAACAAGAGCATACCAGTACTCATCATAACAGAAGATCCGACTCCTCCATAGCCATCCTTTTCTCTTATTTTTTTATAACCCTATTCTAGCCAGCCCATCCCATATTACGAATGCCAATGGCCCACTCTCCACATTCAAAGAAGACGAGCCTTTATAGGGGGCTTTGACCCATGTTCCATTGTCTTTTGATGAAGTGAATCATGCAACAAATCCACATGCACATCAGATGAGACAAAAAGGTGATACCCACCTTTGAAAACCCACATTGCACCTACAATTTGCTCAGGCGAGGTTGGGTCCTGACTCCTAACTATCGAACCGGTTAGGTTAAACACATAGGTCGATAGTGAAGTATGGTTTTCCGAGTGGAACCCACCCTATGAATTGGATTGGACCCAACGTCATGTGTGCAGTATAGGGAACCGATCCCAATTAAATTTGCCTTTTAAACGTATTTAAAAGGAAAGTGTAATTACCAAACTCTGTTTTTCTACTACTTCCGCACCAAATAAATATTTCGTATAATAAGGTTTTTAGTGTTTAGCCATATTTAAAATTACTGCTGTAAATGAGCCGAACCGAGAATTGTCCAGCTCGACTTAGGCTCGTAAAATTTCAGCATCGCAGGTCAGTTCAAAGTCATTAAAAAATTTGGTTTCAAGTCGGCTCAAATTTTTCTGTGATGGCTTCCATAATGCAGTGAAAGACCTAATGATTGTCAAAACTACCCAACCTTAGCATATTCAGGGCCACCTCCTCACCCTGGAAGATATTGAAAGTGAAGACCTTGCTGAACTACACGAGTTCTCCTCTTTTACCATTTGGATGCAAATACCCACTATCCCTAGAGGACTTTAAGAGGACGAACTAGTCGGAAGCTTTTGTGCGAAGTTCGGACTTGTACACGACACTGAAATTCCAGGTGATGAGAACCAGTATAAGGAGGTTGCG
>JAUPMG010305285.1:0-16571 GCA_031762675.1 Pachysandra terminalis | reverse complement strand
AAAAAAAAACAATCAAAAACCAAATTTCTCTAGCCTGGCGAAATATTTCGCCAGGTTGGCGAAATATTACACCATGCTGGCGGCATGCCGGCGAAATTTCGCCAGACAGATCTAGCGAAATGTCTGGCGAAATCGGCATTTAAAACCTTGTATTGGGATAGCAAATCCCTCAACCCACAATAACACAATACATTCCATCCGGGACTAATAAATCTCACTCATATTGTAATTCACCATTACAATACCCTCTCATATTCTATCCATCAGTTCCTTATCATGGAATCATGGTGTCAAGTCAAAACTCATTGGTTGTCGTGGCCTCTTGGGCAGCCGTCAGGAGTCAGTTTGCAGGTTATTCAGCAGTCAATTTTGTGAGAGAGTGGTTCTCGATTTCGATGGAGTCGGTGCGGCCCCCGGACCCACAGGTCCTCTGCCCTCCCAAATGGGTTGGGTCAGTCTAGTGTATTCGGGTTTTTCGCTGGATTTACTTGGAGTTTCAGGGATGGGTGGTATTTTCAGAGTTACAGTGGGGCTTGTCTTCTGGCTTATTCTGGCCCGATCGGCGCCTCTTCAAGTGATTGGGCCGAGATGATGGCTTTGATTACTGGTCTGCGTCAGGGGAGAGCTGAGGGTTAACACAGTTTGGTGGTTGAGGGTGTGTCCGAGGCGGTCTGTGCTTGGATGGAGAGATCTACCCAATGTACCTGGGAGGTTTCTTATATGGTTCGACTGGCATGGTCACTTATGGAGGGCTGGAACGTTTCGTTCCAGGTGGTGTCTAGAGGTGCATCACATTGTTTGTGGGACTTCCTACTCAGTCTTGTGGGGGGCATGGGTGGTTTTTTCTATCTCTTTTCATTTTTCTATTTCTGTTTTTTGTTTTTGTCGTTCTACTTTCCGCGCTTTAGTTTTTCGCTAAATCGTGGGAGCTATACTCTTTGTCTTCTTCTTCCTCCTTTTATATAATCTCATGACTTATCAAAAAAAAAAAACTCATTGGACTTAATCAAAGTCACAATGCTCTCATGAAGATTAATGTTCATTATTAATGCCATTCACACAACATAGTATCTCACATTCACACACATCATATTCATCAAGCAAACACATGTGACACATTCTCATGATCTAAACTATCATATTTCACACACACACACACACACACATATATATATCACACTTATGCATTTAATAACCATTATAAGTACATATAAGCATATATAGTGACTATTCATCATTTTTATTCATGTATTATTATTCAACCATAGACATAATCCTAACCATAAGCATTACTATATTAAATACTTGTCAAATCAGTAAATATACTTCATATTCTATGTATTTAGTGTATTAACACGCTCTCTATAAAATATCATCATTATTAAACACACTTAACAAATTTTGGTATGCTGACTACCATGCCGAAGGGTTTCGGGTATGCCGACGTAGTTCGGTAGACCAACCTGAGAGCCACACAATTTCACGTAGAGACTTCGGTACAGCCTTCGGTATGCCGAGGAGTGTGCCGAAGCCACCCATGATTCTCGGTATTGCCCTTCGGTATGCTGAGGGGTAGATAGAAGGTACAATATCTCTTAGAATTCAGGTAAAAACACACCAACACACATACATGTATATACATATATTTATATCGCACATCATATAATAGTATTCTACATAAAACTCAATACTTTATATACAACAATAGTAATTTAACACGTACTTAACATTATACATGGATTCATAGTCTAGAATGCTTCTAAAACTACAAACCATATTAAAAACATGATTCTTATCATCTTATTAAGCTTATTAGAATTAGGTTTTATATAGAATAAAAGAGAGAAGATATACAACAATGGTTTCACCATACTAAACATGGGTCTAAGCTTAAATACCAAGAAAATTGAAAGGAAAACTCATGTGTACTATAGAATCCTATTACTGGTTCTTCCTCTTCACTTGATCTTCACTAACTCTAGGTTTCTAGGGTTTAGAGATGTTGGATCTCTTCTCCCTAAGGCTCTCCATGCTTTCCTTGGTTTAGATTGACCAAAAAGTCTTATATTTATAATAGTAGGTCTTAGGAACAACCTATAGTTCTAGTACATCTAGTATACTTCTATTTTGGGCTACTAGAGACTCCTATCTCATGTCTAACTCCTATTTTCTAGCACTTATCAATTTCGCACGAATTTCAATGTAGTTAAAGTCTATTTTAATCCCTTCGGCCTTAAGGGATCTACTTAGGCCCATTAAGATACTTAACTTAATTAACTAAATCCTATAACTTATTGCTAATCATTCATTAATTCAATTAGGTCCAATTCCTTTAAATTAAGCCAATACTAATTAATTAATCACTAAACGATAGATTATGCTATTGTGTGTTATCATAAAAAGTCCTCATACAATAACCCAATCAAATTCAAACACATAATAAGTTAAAAAGAGTTTAAGCCTATAGTTCATATTAGAAGCCTATTAAATTGCCATCCTACCCTTATTATTAAAAACAATTCTTATTTATGAGGATCTTACACAATCATAGTACAATTTAAATGGGGCACCATTATAATTGCATTCAACATTATAAATTTTTTTAAATTCTTATATTTGTAGTAATACTTTTATTTATAACATTAATAGTCAATTTCATTAAGTTTTAAAGTAAAAAGTAGAAAAAACACGTTTTTGATTTCCATCCCCTTCAGATTCAATATTATCATTTTCAATGCATGTCAAAATACATCAAGTAGATGCATCAAGATGCATCTTGTATTTAAATAAATTTATTCTATTATTGCTTTATAAAAAATCAAATGGAGTTATGAAATTTGGATTAGAAACCCAAATCTTGCAAAAGACTGAAAATTTTGAATTTAGTAGGGGTTTATTCGACTTTGAAAGGAGCACCAATATTTCTAGAGAAATAAGTGAAATTTTGGCAAAATAAGCAAAATTTCGTCGGCCTTAGGGGAAACAACAAATACTTTTGGACATATTATCTCCAGAAAGGTAAAAATAAATTATGATGAAATTCCTTTCCAAAAAAAAAAAATCTTTTCCAAAAAAAAAAATTATGATGTAATTTTGTCGAATTTTAAAACCATGTTGTAGGTGGCCTGCTACCATGAGGCACCAAAATGATCTATCCGGCTTTGTTTCTGGTCGGCATGTGAGTGTCTTTATGCATAATATATTGTATGAATACATACACTAGGAAGAGCGCACATCCATTGCACGATATAATTAGTAGTTTAAATACAATATAACTATATAAGTATGAAAAACTATAGAATTACACTAAAAAGAATTAAGAACTGGAAAACCATAATAATTATAAGCTTATCGACTTGGAATCAAATTTATGTATTCATATTAGCAATGTGCACAACTTATTACATAGCCGAAAATGATAACAAACAACTTTTGGCAAACAATAAGATATTAAAGCTATATTTGATGATATAACAGATAAGAAGAAAAAAATTGTTCTCAATATGGTAAAATTTTGTTTAAAAGATGACTGGTAGTTACTTACAGAAAAGCAATGGAGCATAGGGAGCGAGATATTTGTTTGACTGTAGCCTGTTTCTGTAATCCTTTGTATTGCTCTAATACTGTAAAAATTCTTTAAACTCTTTTTTTTTTTTTTTTTTTTTAATTTTGTTATATCAATCGAAAAATTAAATATTGACACATGATAGAAAATATGAAATCAATAAAATTTCACAAACTTATTGGTATCCGTTTTTTAATGCCAACATGGTGCTAGACTTGAGACCCAAGGTTGGTTACGGAAGAAAATCTAACTGGTTTCTGTAAATCTAAATTTCTCTACATAGCGTCTCTATGTATGCTGAATTAACAAGTCACGCTATATTAAGTTGGACTTGTCCATCTGCTTGTGCTTAATAGAAAAAGAAAAGGCTTCAAAATATAACAATAATAATGGAAAAAATAAAAAGAAAGATTCATCCCAAAATATGAAGAAGGTTTATCTATTTTCAAGTGAAAAGAGGGTAGTTATAAGAATGTAAGCTTACGAAGGCAAATATGTGATGGTAAGATAGGGAATAAACGTTGAAGTTGGAGACCTGGAGAGGAGAGGGAGAGGGTGGTTGGGAGACGTGAGGGAAATTTTTGTTTTTGAATTTGTAAGGTTCTTTCAAAATCACCTTTCTTTCTTAAAACAACCAAAATGTATCTTATTACATAGTGAACCCACTTTTTGGCTGGCAATGTTAAAACCATTAAGATTTTGTGGTTCTTCACATCACACATAATGCAAACATGCCTATGTACTCCATAGATACATAGGATCATATAAACATGTAGAATGCTTCTCCTCCCAATATGGGCTCAGATTTAATTTTTTCATTCTCCCGCATGAATATCTTACCTTTCCTTTGCTGATCAATATATATATATATATATATATTACCTTTCCTTTCATTTTATGTTTGAAACATCCAAACTACTCTACCTAAATTTTGAAAGATATATTCATTACTAGTCCCAAGCCTAAGTGAAGGCGGGTTGTGTCTAAAACTTTGCTAAACCCTAAACTACAGATTCTAGTTTAGGAAACACAAACTTCATCCAATAACCAATCAAAATCATGTGTTTTTATGGGAATAGGGAAACACGTATTTCATCCAGTAACCTTCAGCCACATCATCCATTAAGGTTCTCATGAGGTACATGAGTTACTGGCTGATGTGTTAGCTGCGTATTGGGTCCTTTTTTTTTTTTTTTCTTTTTCTAATGAGAAAATATGATGAAAATTCCTAATAGCGTGGTTAGAAAAGAGAGAGCATGCCACATCAAAACGATATTCATCTTAGACATTGTGAAAATTATTTAAAAGGAAGGTAACATCAAAACCATATTTTTCTTAAGCATACGAATGACAATAAAAATAGATTATCATAAAAAGTTACATCTGCAAAGTTAGTTTTTTTTTTTATTGGATTCAGGTCAAACGTGTAATGAGTCTGTAAGAATATAATCTCTAAGAAAGAGCAATCGCATATCAAAAGCAATAGAACTTAAAAGCATCTTGATAAGAATTGTGTCTGAAGCATAGGTGTCACCTAATATGCAATAGTTTTGATGCATTTGGTTTTGAATCTAAAACCTAATGCTTTTGACAGGATGGTGACAACACACTTTTGCATTTCCTTAAACCTCAGTTCTATTAAAATGTCTTTCATTAGTATCCTCTCTAAGTTACTACACCCACAATCGAGGAATACAGCGAAATTGACTCCATGTACAAACTACAGTGTGCCAGGGCACATAACTAACTATAAGGTGGGCTGAATCCTTTTGTCTCTTATTTTAGTTTTCCACTATCTGGTCCTAATTAAAAGCCTATACTCTAATACTGCTTTTCTTCCTATCATAAACTTCTATTACATTGTCTTACTGCCTTATAAGATTGCAATTGAGCCATAACACATTTTTTTGGGTTGATAGATTTTAGAGATGGGTCAACCTGGTTGGCCCGACCCGGGGTCCCCACTTAATGGAACGTCCATACTTGATTAGAAGTGTTGATGTAGATAACTCTCTCCTAATGAGATTAGGAGATAGAGTCCTAGGAGTTGTCTTCTATAAGTAGAAGACTCCTCACCCTAGGTTAGAATTCACGTTTTTGGGAATCCACCCCTAGAGAACTCTCTCCTCTTTTCACCTCTTCTTCCTACAAAGATCTGGATTTTCTATTGGGGTTCCATACAAAGCCCTAGGTCGATTGAGAGTGGATTCATTGTATATGGTTCAAGTAATCATGTTTTCCGACGTGGGACGTTATCCGGTTCGATAGAGATCTTCTGCTGAAGATTCGGGTTCGTGTGTATCGAGGTACGTGATCTGGATCGTTTACAATCTTCATTGGTATCAGAGCTACTGCGATACGTCTTTGTTGGATTGAGGTATGTCGAGAAACCTTATCAAATTTGCAACCGAGTTGCTGTTTTCCTGCAGAAATCCGCACCTGCACGCGTGCGCACACCTGGGTTGCTCTCCTGTGCGCGCACCCCTTGCTGCTGGACTGTTGCGCCTGTGCGCACGCTCCCTGCAACAGGGTGCAACAGGGCTGTTGCGTTAGGTTCGTTTGGGTAGGGCTGCGCATTGGGCCCGCGTGTTGGTCTGCCAGCGTGTGCCCTGCTGTGATGGCTGCCCGTGCGCGGTGTGCGCTCTAGGCCAGCTGCACTGGGCTTCCTGTGCGTGGCCTGCAGCGCTGGGCTGCCTGTGCACGGCCTGCGCGTTGGGCTAGTTGCGTCTTCCTGATGAGCTGGGCTGCCACATGAGGCCTTGTGCTGGGCTGTCCGCGCGCGCCTGCTCCTTCTGGGCTACCGCACGCGATCCATCAAACCTTAAAATTCATTTTTTTTTGAATTTAATGTTAGGGTTTTTTAAAGCAAGATTTAAAGTTTATTTTATTTGCATGATTATATAAGGTTAACATGTAAATAATATCATATTTAGAGTTTATTTGCATGATTATATGAGGTTAACATGTAAATAATATCATGATTTAGATATTATTTTATTTGCATGGTTATATGAGGTCAACATGTAAATAATAGCATGATTTAGATTATTTTATTTGTATGATTATATGAGATTTACATGTAAATAATAGAATAATTTAATTTTTTTTATTTGCATGATTATAAGAGGTTAACATGTAAATAACAACCTGTTGAGATTATGCTATTTCCTAGAAGGGTTTTGCATATTATGAATGAGAAGTAATATTCAAATTTTATTGTATTGGTGATGATTATGTATTATGACCTACAGTCTAGTGTATTTTTGATCTGATAAATAAAAGATTACTATTATTGTTTAGTCCTAGATAATGATGCAAAATCAACAATATGTGTATATGAGATGCTAATTATATGTGTATTTTTGATCTGATAAATAAAAGATTACTATTATTGTTTAGTCCTAGATAATGATGCAAAATCAACAATATGTGTATATGAGATGCTAATTATATGTGCATTTTAATTGTAGTGATATGATTGTTAAGAGTATAGTAGCCGACCTAAACAAGGGTGAAAAATTGGATGGTAAGAACTATGGCATATGGCATACGAAGATCCAATATCTCCTCGATGAGTCTGATGCCCTAGAGACTATCACATAACCTAACTTATCTTGAGGAGAGCACCACTGCTAAGCATCGTAGAGACATGGAGGGCTATTAGGTTTGGGCCAAGAAAGATCGTTATGCACGCTTTACTATGTTGCATACTATGCACAATGATCTTATCGGAAAATTGGAGGCCTATAAGACTGCACTTGAGATGTGGAACACACTGAAACTCGCTTTTGTTGGTACTTCAGCTACCAGATTACGTGTATTGGCGATGAAGTTTGAGACCTACAAGATGGCTCCCAACATAAGCATGGTTGAGCATTTTAGGAAGATGTTGTCTATGATACGAGATCTGAAAGCCGCAGGGAATTGCCTGACAGATGAGCAGTAGATTCTCGCTGTTATGAGATCCCTACCTGACTCGTGGGAGCACATGAGACTCGTTACGATGCACAATGAGAACATTAAAACGTTCAATGATTTGTCGCATCATCTTGAGCTCGAGGCAGAGCGTCAGATCGTAAGGTCTAACAGCACTGCGCTCTTAGCCGAACCAGCGTAGCGCAAGACAACCAAGTCTAGGCGCAAGCGCAAGGGTAAGGCGTTCAAACAGGGGGAAACAACTGAGAAAGCGCCCAAAGCAAAGAAAGGTATCAAGCGCCCTAGAGGGAAGCGAGGTGGAAAGAAAGACATGTCCAAGGTGATCTGCTACAACTCAGACAAGTTCGGACATTTCGCTCGTAATTACACTGAACAAAAGCAGTTACGAACTGACGCAAACTCTAGCTATTATTGCATGGTTTGCACTAATGTCATGTTTGCTCATTCTAGTCCTAATTGGATTGTAGATTCCGGAGAGAGCAGACATAGTTAGAGAGGGAGATGGGTTTGTGGATTACAAACGGATACGAGCAGGGAGTTAGAAAGTATACATGGGGAGCAGTACTAGCGTGGATGTGCTAGGAGTTGGCACGTAACTACTAAAGATGCAAGAGGCCAATGTACTGATGCTTCATGACGTATTCTATGCACTCGCCATTTGTCGTAGTCTCATCTCAGCAGTAGAGTTACTTAGACTACGTTTTTCTATTATTTTCAGTAGAGACTGCGTCTTCATTTTTTTAGAGTCGGTTTTATATGGTAGGAGATTTATTTCTGATCGTCTGTTTAAACTTGATATTGATAATTCAATTGATGCAGTTTTGGTTTGTAATTTGAGTTCCCATGATGATGATATTGTTATATCTGATTCATTAAGATGGCATGCTAGACAGGGCTACATAGGGATAGAGAGGATGAACCGATTGGCTAAAGCAGGTCTACTAGAATCGCTTGCCATGGTTCAATTACCCATTTGTGAGCATTGTTTGGCCGGTAAGTCATGTAGGAAACCATTTGTTAGGGCAGTGAGAACAAACTTTCCTTTAGAGTTAGTTCATTCTGACATATGTGGACCACTCAATGTTAGGACCTGCCACGGAGAGTCCTATTTCATCACATTCATCGTTGATTACATGCGATACGGTTATGTTTTCTCGATTTCCAACAAATCGGAAACGTTAGGTTGCTTTAGACGCTTCGTGACGAAAGTTGAGAACCAATTGGATCGACACATGAAGTGCCTCCGTACCGATAGATGACGCAAGTATTTATCTGATATGTTTCTAAAGTTATGTGAAGAAAAGGAAATCCCGACACATGAAGTGTCTCCGTACCGATAGAGGACGCAAGTATTTATCTGATATGTTTCTAAAGTTTTGTGAAGAAAAAGGGAATCCGTAGGCAATTGACGATTCCAGGCACACCTTAGCAAAATGGTGTAGCAAAGAGAAAGAACCGTAGTTTGTTAGACATGTTGAGGTCGATGATGACGCATGTGTCCTTACCTATTAATTTTTGGGGATACGCACTTATGACTACGGCCTACATCTTAAACCGTGTCCCTACAAAGTTAGTTCCTAGCACACCACACCAGTTATGGACAGGCAGAGAGCCTGACCTAACCCACATGAGGCCATGGGGATCTACAGGTTATATTCATGTGCCTTCCCACCAGAGAGGGAAGCTAGAAAAGAGTCGTTAAGTGCATCTTTGTGAGATACTTAGAGCACTCTAAGGGATACGTCTTTGTCCATGAACAGACCGATGGGGGTCTAACACAGATTGATTCGCATGATGTGGATTTCATCGAGGATGATTTCCCAAGCCAGAAGAGATCAGAGATGAATGAGCCAGAGTTGGAATTAACAGAGATCACCCTATATCCAAACATTACTGAGAACATCAGTTCTCAACAGGATCCTATGGATTCTACGGATGTTGTGGACAATGGGAGTGGATTACCATCCATTGGGAGTGTCCCAAAGGACACAGATTCTAGCAATCCCATGTGTAGGAGTAGTCGTGGACAGATTCCTTGTCATCTTTTAACGATTGCGGGTGAGTTGTTCATGACTGTCACGCTTAAGGATAGGCTTGGTTCATACCAGGAGGCGTTATCATTACCTGTTTCGCAGAAGTGGATAATTGCAATGCAAGATGAAATGACTTCCATGGAGAAGAACCAAGTCTGGGAACTTGTTGATTTTCCCCTTAGAAGTAAGACCATTGGAAACAAGTGGGTTGTAAAGGTCAAGTGCAAGGCAAATGGAAGTGTAGAGAGATACAAGGCCCGTCTCGTGGCGAAATGTTATACTCAGAGGGATGGTATAGACTACGAGAAGACGTTCTCATCGGTAGTGAGATTTGCCTCTATTCGCGTCATTCTAGCTATTATCGCACACCTTGATTTGAAACTCTACCAGATGGATGTCAAAACTGCATTTCTCAATGGAGAACTGGATGGGGAGATCTATATGGATCAGCTAGAGGGTTTCGTGGCCCAAGTGCATGAGCGTAGAGTTTGCAGACTCAAACCTTGTACAGCCTGATGCAGTCATCTAGGCAGTGGTATCTTCGATTTTATCTAGCCATTATAGAGTTTGGTTGTCGCCACTAAAGAGTGGCTTTCCTTCAATTTTGAGAAGAAGGATATGGGTGAGGTAGATTACGTGGTAAGTGTTAAGATTCACATGAATCGCGCTATGAGGCTTCTGTGTTTGTCCCAGGAGACTTACATAAAGAAGGTACTTAAGCGTTTCAGACTGCACGATGCCAAACCCATTGACACTCCTGTCGAGAACGGTGCTTCATTGCATCTTGGTCTTTTTCCAGCGACAGAGAAAGAGAAGAAATAGATGGCTAGTGTTCCCCATAGTGTAAAGGATCGTTTGATCCCGAGTTGGATCGGATTGGAACAATCCCCGAGTTGAATCCGAGACTAAATTTAAACAAAGCGTAATGATTCGGTCTGATCTCGATACGGATCGGGCAATCCAGCTCGGTATCGGCGAGTCGGATCGTCCGATCCGTCTCTGATCGTTTGAGTTGGTCCGAGTGGAGTGTTTGAAATTTTCTTTTTATTAATTTCGGATCGTCCTATCTCGTCCGATCCCGAGTTGGATCGGCGATCAAACTCGGGATCAGAGCAGGTCGATCCCCGAGTTGGATCCGAGTTCAAACACTATGGTGTTCCCTATGCTAGTGCTATAGGTAGTCTGATGTACGCTATGATGTGTACTCGACTGATATTAGTTTCGCGGTTGGCTTAGTCAGTCGTTACCAGAGTAGCCCAGGACAGACTCATTGGAAGGCAGTGAAACATATTCTTAAATACCTACGTGGGACAACAGGTTACATGCTTTGCTTCCAGGGAGCAGATTTGCAGCTACGAGGCTACTGTGATGCGGACTAGGCAGGTGATCTAGATGGTCAAGAGTCGACATTAGGATATACATTCTTACTGGGTGGCAAGGCCATCTCTTGGAGTAGCAAGAAGCAAGTCTGCGTTGTGTTGTCCATTATGGAATCATAGTACATAGCTTGTTGTGCAGCCGTCCAGAAGGCCGTATGATTGAGGCGATTCTTACAGGATGTTGAAGTCTTCAGAGCTGGCATAGGGCCGATCACCATTTATAGTGATAGCATGGAATCATTGGCCCCCAAATACCATGGCAGGATGAAGCACATCGACATTCGCTATCTTTACATCAGAGGCAAAGTTGCACATGGAGACGTGTTCATAACACATCTTTACTCGGCAAATGGTAGCTGATCCCATGATTAAACCTATAGCTAGACAAGCTTTTCAGGTTAATTTCCAAGAGATTGGATTACGTAGATTGTGAATTGTGTTAGGTGATATAGTTTTATTTATATTTGTTATATAGACGCCTCATATTACTTTATATTTTATGCGTGAGAAGTTAATAGAGTTTATTTTTTCACGAAGTATGAGATTGTGTATTACATGTACACTTTACACACATATTACATCCATATTATCACTAGGCTAATGGTCGGCTTCTCACACAACGACCAACCCTAGCGCATGCATTGCAAGCAGGATTAGACATAAAGAGGACTTATGCCATCAGGGGCATTTAGAGGACTCTAAGAGTCATATGTCGCCTTAGCAAAGCCAAGATGAAATTCCTTGGGAAATTGTATATTACCTGATTAGAGCCAGATGTGAGACCTTAATCAAGGCGCTTGAGAGTTGTGACTTGGAATAAGGTGCTCAAGTTAGGCGCATAGATTGCGACTAGATTAAGATTCTTATGGTTTTTGAGGTTGATATACCCTTGCATGGGTCCAAGGCTCCATCGCAGCATGTGTTGAATATCACATGTGCTATTAGCGACGTTTTTCCTTTAAGAGTAAGAGAATGGATCCCTATTTCCTTGCTGTGTGAGATCAGGATGATCATAGAGTAGATCAACTTATACCCTTACTACCTTTGATCATGCCTGAGGTTAGATCTGATGATCGTTACTCTAGCTTACTTTCCTATGACCATGCACATACGGTTTAACGGGGGTTTGTCTGGGAAAGCAGTTAGGTCAAAGCTAAATGGCACGTAGCTTAGAGAAGACTATTTTGCATCACATTTATAGAGAGACGATTCATAAAGATATGTGCTCATGTTTTAAAATTGTCATTTGATATTTCACATCTTTTACTTGTATGTAGCCGATATATATGTAACGTATATGAATTATTTTAAATGAGCACGTTAACATGAATCTTGTGGTTGAGTATAGAGATCTGAGCTTGTGCTCATGTGGGATTAGAAATACTCAATCCGATGTGGCCAAATGAGTTTGGGGCATAGGTGAGACTTTTGAGAGTGTATTTGCATTTCAGTTTTATGGAACTTGATATGGTGTCACTCGCCCATTACTTTGTGCTCGTCAATTGCATGCTCAACTACCTGTATGATTAGCATCTATGATAGGAAGATAAGATATACATGAGAAAGATGCACAGTTCGTATCCACTATGGACGAGTGGGAGATGTTGGATTTTAGAGATGGGTCGACCTGGTTGGCCCGACCCAGGGTACCCACTTAATGGGATGTTAATACTTGATTAGAAGTGTGGATGTGGATAATTCTCTCCTAATGAGATTCGGAGATAGAGTCCTAGGAGGAGTTGAGTCTTCTATAAGTAAAAGACTCCTCACTACCCAAGGTTACTATTCACGTTTTGGGAATCCACCCCTAGAGAAATCTCTCCTCTCTTCATCTCTTCTTCCTACAAAGATCTGGATTCGCTATTGGGGTTCCATACAAAGCCCTAGGTCAATTGAGTGTGGATTCATTGTATGTGGTTCTAGTAATCACATATTCCGACGTGAGACGACAATTCGGTTCGATAGAGATTTTTCGCAGCAGATTCGGATTCGTGTGCATTGAGGTACATGATTCGGATCGTTTACAACCTTCATGGCCGCGGGGGGAGGGGGGTGGGGGGGGAGTACCACATTGTTATCATATATGATAATTCCTCTGACTTTAACCTAATTAATCTGTACGTCATTTTATCTCTGGTAACTCCTTGTCAATATCCACAAATACATAGTCGAGCCTGTCTTGGAGCTTACCCTGCATGCATGAATACATTGTGTTCCACATGTACATGTGAGCGTAGATAAAGATATGTTGCATAGACAAATAACTTAAATTGCTTAGCAGATCTCCTAAAACAGGAAAGAAGGTGGTCATATGCTCAATGCCAGACTTTTGAATGAAAGAAAACTAGTGGGGTTCTACCTAGTGGGGTTCTTTATCTGAGAATGAAGTTACTCTCATCTGCAATTCATAATTCCCATGGCATTTGGATCATTTTACATAAATAGGCAACCAATTGAGTTTATACTACATAGATGGTGTCACATAATCCGATATGGTGGTTCATGAGCTATCAAAGCTGTAGTGGTGCTGTAAGCACTTACCTGGCTGTCACCGGGCAGTGCAATAGCAATGGTAAGATGAGTAACTAGTAAAATCACTTAGACCTGTCGCCTTTGTAGTTTTCATGATCTTCAGAAGCATTTGTAGGAACTGTCTATTGCCTGGCACACCCTTTAAACTAATGCACAAAGATTTTTAGCCTTATTTTTTGGCAATGTTTGAAAAACATTCAATATTTGAATCATGCAAGTTCACAAGTGCCTGGGCATCGTAGGTGACAAATCCAGTTTAACTCCCAGGCGTGCCTAGACATTTGATAACACTGGTGCTGTTGAAATCTTATCAATAAATATGATCATAATCTCTGATAAGTCCTACAGGTCTACTTCAAAGCAACAGATCCATTTAGTGAGCGGTGGGAAAGTGCTTGGATCATCACTGCTTTCTGGGACAGTCTTGCGTTCTTATTGCTATGTGTTATGTGCTATCTTTGGGCACCATCTCATAGCTCTCAACGGTATGCCATAATGACCTATAAATTCAAAAAAATGGAAGGAAAAATTCCACCCCCCTTTTTATCTTTTCTTTTCTTGGCTGATTATTTTTGTCATTTTACACAGCTATGCCTACTCGGATGAGGTGAGTGAGGAGTTTGATGACGAGGAAACTCAAGCTCTAACAAGAGGAATACCAGAAGGAGATCTTAGTTTAGTCAAGCAAGAGAAGAAAGAGAAGAGTGTTGAGAACACTGGCGTTTTCGATCTAGAAGATGATGCAGAAGAGGGCAAGAGGGAATGATCACAAAAAAGGTTGTGCAAGCAACAACTTTTGTAAAGTTTTATGCTAAGTTCAGCAAGACTCTTTCTTCATTTGTACAAGAGTAGAAAGCTTGGGTGTCATTTTCCCTCCCATTTTTTTTTTTTATTTTTTATTTTCTTTTCTTTTCTCGTTTTATTGTATTTCTAAAAACGAGTTGTAGATAAGTCTTACTATTTGGAGGACATTGGAGATCCATAGAATATTGACATGCAACAGTAAAAAAGATTGAATGTTGACATGCAACCGGTGAGATTCAGCTTGAGTTGTGACTAGTCTTAATCACTGTAGATTATGCTTTTCTCGAAACATAAATTTGAATACTGACATGCACGATGCGGCTTTTCAGTTGTGACTCATTTGATGATAAGGAGCTACTCTTTCAGAAAGAGACAGATCAAAAGTAAAGCTTAGAACTGCTTGACAGGGAGTTGTCTCAATTGTCATGCCATTTTCGCTCTCAAAGAATGTTATTAGAGTGTAAAATTCTCTATTTTCATAGTTTGAAATAAATTCAACGTTTCTGTTGGATTTTAGAGATGGATTGACCCGTTTGGCTTGATTCAGTTTTCATTTGATGGGATGTTTAAGTGTGGATGTGGATAACTCTCTCCTAATGGGATTATGACATAAAGTCTTAGGTAGAGTTAAGTTGAGTATTTAATAGGTAAAAGACTCTTCCCTACCCGAATTACTATTCACATTTTTGTGAATTCATCTCAAGAGAATGCTCTCTTCTCTTCATCTCTTCTTCCTATAGAGATCTCACATTTTTTGTGAATTCATCTCTCTTCTCTTCATCTCTTCTTCCTATAGAGATCTCACATTTTTGTGAATTCATCTCAAGAGAATGCTCTCCTCTTCAGCTCTTCTCCTTATAGAGATCTCACATTTTTGTGAATTCATCTCAAGAGAATGCTCTCTTCTCTTCGTCTCTTCTCCCTATAGAGATCTGGTTTTACTATTAGGATTCCATACAAAGCCCTAAATCGATTGAGGGTTCCATAAAAAGCCCTAGATCGATTGACTGTGGGTTCATTGTATGTGGTTCTACTAATTACATATTTTGACACTAGACGTTATTTAGTTCAATAGAGATCTTTCGCTATAGATTCGGGTTCGTGTGCATCGAGGTACGTAATCCATATCGTTTACAACCTTCATTGGTATCAGAGCTACTGCGATACGTCTTCGTTGGATTGAGGGTTCCATAAAAAGCCCTAAATCGATTGACTGTGGGTTCATTGTATGTGGTTCTACTAATTACATATTTTGACACGAGACGTTATTTAGTTCAATAGAGATCTTCCGCTACAGATTCGGGTTCGTGTGCATTGAGGTACGTAATCCATATCGTTTACAACCTTCATTGGTATCAGAGCTACTGCGATATGTCTTCGTTGGATTGAGGTATTTTGATAAGCCATGTATAATCTTCAATCAGGTTGCTGATTTTCTGTAGAAACCAACTTGTGCTCGCCACTGGGCCATTGGGCTGCTGCGCTTGCGTGCACGCCTGGGCTGTTGCGCTTGCTTGTCCCTGGGCTGCTATGCCCCCATGCTGGGCCGCACTCACTTGCCTGTAGGCGGCCCAAGTGCTAGGCTGCCCACCCGCCTACCGCGCTAGGCTTCCCGTGCGCAGCCTGCGCGCCCCACTACTGAGTTGCTTTGCACGCACACCCCATGCAATGGGTTACAGCACGTGCCCATGCCTGGCCTGCGCGTTGGGCTGCTTGCGCCCCTGCTACGTTGGGCTATTGCTGCACGCGCCCATGTTGGGTTGCGACGCGCTCCCTTCTGGGCCTGCTCTGGGCTACTACGCGACCCAACGTTGGGCTACTGTGCGCTGGGCTGCCGAGCAAGCCCCATGGGCTGCAGTGCACACCCAAGGGGCTACTGGGCTGTTGCGCCTGCGCGCCCTCGCTGATGGACTGCCGTGAGCACCTGCTGATGCCGCACGCCTGCATCGCTAGATTGCCGCACACACCCAAATCAGACCTTGAAATTCATATTTATTTTTAAATTTTAATTTTTAAAGTTTATTTTATTTGCATGATTATATGAGGTTAACATGTTAATAATAGCATGATTTAATTATTTTTATTTGCATGATTATATGAGGTTGACATGTAAATAACATCTTAGTTGAAATTATGTTATTTCCTAGAAGGGTTTTGCACATTATAGATTATAAGTAACATTAAAATTTATTGTATTGGTGATGATTATGTATTATGACCTACGGTCTAGTGTAACATTAAAAGATTAATTTTATTGTTTAGTCATAGATAGTGATGCAAAATCAACAATGTGTGTGTATATGAGATGCTAGAGATATGTGC
>JAUPMG010305275.1:0-16571 GCA_031762675.1 Pachysandra terminalis | reverse complement strand
GGACATGAAAATATAACTACTAGGCCACTCTCACACAACTGGCCATTACTGCTGTATTTACAAAACTGCACACAACTGCTTAACTAACTCCTTGAAATGATAGTGTTTGTGTGGCTGATGCAGCTCCACTTGCACAAAGAACATGTATCAGGGACACCAGAATGAGAGCGGAAGAAGAGCCCACCACCGAAAGAAAGAAATGAAGGAAGGGCGAGAGACAAGGACGAGAAAGAAAGGAAGGAAAACCAAAACCAAAATAAAAAATTTGCAGGTAGCTCAACAGACAAAGAATGACAAAGAGAGAAAGGTCCCAAATAACCTTGACCTTAGAAAAGACCCGGTGAGGCGATGGAGGAGCCACTACACCATAAGGGCCAGACCAGAGAGACACAATTGACACGAAACAAGAGACAAAAGAGATGAAGGAGCACGAAGAAGAAGAATAGAAGGAGACTGGAGAAAGGGAAGAAAGTTCGTCGGCACTAGTGCCGGCAACGCGGACAAGGAAAGAGGTTCAAGGAAGGGGTGTGAGTTCAAGGAAGGTAAATTTTAACAGTTGTTCAAGTGAAACAACTCTTTCATTGGTTTGTGTCTTTTCTAAAGGGTGTGATGATCTTAATAAATTAGAGATTCATACCAATTGTTGGAATTATGTATTGGGTCGAACTGGTTGGCCTGATCGACACAGATGCCAACTTAAATCAACCGGGATCCTATGTGCTGGGATCTCGTGTGCTGGCCGTGTGCCGTAGAGACAAACCCGGGGGGTGGGGCCCACACCTGGGGGCGTAAATACCATTTTGCCCCCGGGGTTTGTCTCTACAACACACGGTGAGCACACGGGCTCCCAGCACATAGGATCCCGGTCCCACTTAAATATAGGACATCCAGGCTTAGTGTAGACCAAGTGTAACTTGTATTCAATCTCCTAAATGAGAAAATGAGAGAGTCCAAGATAGAGTTCAGTTGAGCCTCCTATTTGAGAAGACTCCTCCTTATCCCAATTAAGGAATCCAAGTTTTTAGTGATTTCCAACCCTAGAGAATCACTCCTCTCTCATATTCTCTTCTTCTTTTTTGAGATCTGGTTTTGCTACTTAGATTCTCAGACAGAGATCTAGTCGTTTGAGTGTGGGAACATTGTATGCGGTTCTAGTAATCACATATCCGACATAGGGCATTTTTCAGTTCGGTAGAGATCTTTTGTTGCAGATTCGGATTCCTGTGCATCGAGATATGTGATCCAGTTCATCGACAACCTTCACCAATTTTTGATATAGATAAAACCCTATAGATTTTTCATTGTGTTCTTACATTTTTACGTTCAAACCTCTGTCAAATGATACATCTGATCAAGTTCACAATCCAATAGGTGTGATGTGCAGCCTACCACACTAGAGTAGACTGTTGTACCCTGGTGACCAAATGTCCTGTATACTTACTGCATCGTGAGAGTTCCTAAAGATAGTGAATTTTGGTTTTAAAGACAGTGCATCAAATTGCATGTCTCAATACGGGCAAAAACAAGAAAATTTATCTATTAAACCCACCCCATTACTACCATCCCTAGACGAGAGCGTGAAGAACTAAGAAAATAAAGACAAAAAATAAAAAATAAAAAATAAAAATCAAGGTACAGAAATTGTTTTGGGTGTGTTCAACACGGACAATTTCATTGGGGAAAGCGACACCGAGTAATCCCATTTCATGGTGTAAATATTGTTAATTATAGTTTCTATATTGGAAAATCCTTTTTGCAAGATGTAGTAGTTGCAATTTTATATATATATATATATATATATATATATATATATATATATATTCCTTCTCTTACCATTCCACAACTAATGTTCTTAATGATCTTGTTTGGATATAAGGATTCACTATTCGAATCAAGGATAACATCTCCCCAAAAGGAAAAGTCAGTAGCTAATCAATTAAAAGATCAAACACTGAGATTGT
Organism: Pachysandra terminalis; assembly: GCA_031762675.1. Lineage (NCBI taxonomy): Eukaryota > Viridiplantae > Streptophyta > Magnoliopsida > Buxales > Buxaceae > Pachysandra > Pachysandra terminalis. The sequence continues at coordinate 14,610 of JAUPMG010305275.1, read as the reverse complement.
TTGTTTTATTATTTATAACATTTTTTTTCTTGACTAGATTTCCATTAAATACCAAGAATTGGGCCATATCAGGAACATCTAAGTATAGAAGAAATAAGGTAGAAAACTAATGCACGCCTCTATCATAAAGACCAATGAAGGATTTTTTATTTTTTTTTAAGAAGCAATTAAGCAAAGAATCTTTGACAATTTCCATCTATTTTAGGGGAACTTCCCAAAAAAATAAAAGGGTAAAAATAGAAAAAATAAAAAATAAAAAGGGTTCTATCTTTCTAATTAAGTAACTCATATTCCATGAAGGTGGGTGAAGCCTTGACCAAACACTACGTAACCACCCCAACTCATCAACCGTGATGGCTCAATATGTAGGCAACTACTTGGACGCATGTTCATATCTCAAATGCCAACTACCTTGGCAATCTGAACTGTCCCATTTGTTTGATTTTTTTTTTTTTAATATTTAATTTTTATTCAAGTCTCTTAACTACTGCCTGCTTTAACAACCCCACAAGCAACCATGGTCAATGCAAAACAATTGCTTGCCAATGATGACCAATGCACGTGTCTTTATTCTGGACATGATTTGAGATGGCAATTATATTGAGCGGGTTAAAAGGGTATCTTGCACAAGTTGCACTGCTCCTATGGGAGTTTGGTTTGGTTTGGTTCGGATTATCATTAACCGAATATCAAATTGACATTGGTGAAGGTTAACCAAAAATCAAACCAAACTTTTTATCCCGAAAACCAAACCAAATCGAAATGGATAACCCTAAATCCAAACCAACCTAACCTAAATTATAGTTTTGGTTCGGTTTGGGTCAGGTTAGGTCGGGTCAATACAATATTTTTTTAAAGTACATTATAAATATATATAATATAATGTTTTATATATTACATATAACTAACATATATCATATAAATCACATTTAATAAAAATATATATAGACTATAATTTGGTTTTAATCAGTTTTTTTTAATTCGGTTTAGATTTATATATACACACTAGAATTCAGGTTTCGATTCGATTCAATTCGGTTTAACCGAAACTTCAACACAAAACCGACCGATCTAATTTAGTTTTATAATTTCAAAACTAAAACTGAACCAGATATCTAAAAACCAAAACCAAACTGAGCCAAAGTCGATTTGAATCAGTTCAGTTTTGGGTTTAACCGACCCAAGTTGCCCCTACTAATTGGAGTGGGTCTAATAAGTCAAAAATCAAGTTTGGGTTTGTCACAACCCAACCCTAACCCACTCCATTTTAAAATCCGGGAACCTAATTCCAACCATGTTGAGATTGGGTTTGGACTAGGGTGACTCCTAAATAAGGGTTAAGTTTTACTAAAAACCCGCCCCGTAGTCATCCCTACTCACTACACATTTTAATTTATTTTTTATTTTTTTAAAATGAGTAGAAAAGAACAGGTTGTACCAAAAAAAAAAGTAATAATAATAATAATAATAATAATAATAATAATAATAATAAGAGAACAGGTTGTATCATGTTATAACCTTTTTTATTTTTTTATTTATTTATTTTTTGATGAAAAGTATCATGCTATAATTTAATGGGCTTATATAAACTATAGAGATAAGGTGAAATAAAATGAAACCCAAAGTGTCAATGCATTAGGTGGATGATGAAAAAGAGCATCAAAACAAATGTGGGGCGTTGGAGATGATTCTCTCTAACTCCTAATTTAAATATTCCAAAAGCTTTCAACCTTTTGCTGTAATGTTGTTTGTCTATATAACAGTTATGAGAGAAACCCTTTTGACATCTTCTTGCCTCTTCTCTCCCTTTAGTCCTTTTAAGATATATCAGCATATATTGGGTCCTAAGAGCAGTCATGGCCATGGCAACTGGTCTCCTGATTCTTCTGTTTGTCTTTCCGGCAGTATTTGCCGACGATTACACAGTAGGCGATACCGCCGGCTGGAATCAGGGAGTGGACTACAGCACTTGGACTTCTGGAAAAACATTCAAAGTTGGTGATACACTCTGTAAGTTTACTTTCAACAGGAAATCATGTTTGGGAGTTTTAAGTAGGAATTCAGTTTGATTGACACTAAAAATTTTCGCTATCAGTCTTATTACTGCCAGTGAGGAAGAGGAGTAGTCAGTAGTAACCATCCTAAGACAACCCAGAAACACAGATTTTCTGACTTTGAAGTTCTCTACTTGATAAAACTGATACTAATCCATAGGAATCATAAGAGAATTATTATCAGAAACATCTCGTCTTTGATATGTTGGGTTGAATTCGTCGAAATCAAGTCTAATTGGTTTCTGTTTTTTGTAGTTTTTGCTTCTTAAGAGCAAATAGTGACTAAATTTTGTTCTCGAAGTATTTAGCTACAGCCCGACGCATGGCGTGGACGTGGTAAACAAGGCCGACTATGACAACTGTGCGGCGACGAACACCCTCCAAACTTACAGTGGTGGCAGTACAACCATTCCCCTTAATTCAACAGGCACAGTGTACTTCCTATGTCCAACCTCAAATCACTGCTCTCTAGGGATGAAGCTAGCAGTCACAGTCTCGGCGGCAGGCGGCACACCTAGTGGTACACCACCATCTGGAGGGTCTTCTCCGGATTCACCAACTACCCCATCCCCACCGACCACCACCACCACTGCACCACCTCCGCCTCGCGGAGCGGCTGAAAAATTGTACAACATGAATGTATTGGTGCTCGGAGTTGCGCTGTTGTTGTCACCTGTGCTTGCATTCATGGGCTAGGGGAAGAGGCAGTGCTGTTCTTGATTTTTTTTTTTTTTTTTGTTCTTTTTCTTCTCAATGTGCGATTGTTATAATTGATGTAGATTGAATAGGGTATGGGAAAATCCTTGTTTGTAATATTTCTTTATGCTATAAAGAATGGATTTTTCTTACTTAAATTTGAAATTAACAGGACAAAACAGCACAATAAAATCGAATTTGTAAGCAATCCATTAATGTTTGCAAGTAAATTCATGAAAAAAAGAACATAAAAAAAAAATGTATTTTGAATTTTTTTTAGATTTCGTACTAAGCTTGATTTGATCTCTAATTATGTTATGACTGAAATTAGAATTTCTGCAGATCATAATAAATAAATAAAATAAAATGAAAAGAGTTATATTATTACTTCTATAACAATGTTAAAATTGGTTGAGCATGAAACCCTAAAGATTAGCTCTGTAATTTGTGTTGTTCTATATTTAAATTAAGAGCTTGAGAAATGCAGAGCATTTGAAAATTTGATAAGTAGTGAGGTCACTTGACCTCAGGCAAATTTAATTAAACACTAAGCTGTGTTGGCCCGGCTTCTATAAGTACTTATTGCAGTTTATAACTTATATAAGCACTTTTTAAAATCAAATATGTGTTTAGTAGCGCTTATGGGTAAGTGCTTACCCATAAGCACTAGAGGAAAGCTACCCATAAGCACTAGAGAAAAGCTACCCGCAAGGAGAAGCTGCTCTCTCAAGCTCTTAGGCAAGCGATTTCACAACTTTAGTAATATTTTTAACATACTTATTTTATCCCTAAACTTTTCATGAGCACTTAAATAAATGTTATTTCTAAACTTTAATAATATTTTTATAATACCTATTTTACCCCTAAACCTTCATAAGCACTTAAATAAATGTATTAACCAAACGCTATTTTCTTCAAATAAACAGTTTATTGTTGCTGTGGAGAAGTACTCTCTCATTGAGCAACTTATCCAATGAGTGCTTATCCATAAGCACAAGACAGGCCAAACACAGCCTAAGATTATATGTAATTAACAAAGAAAACTATAAAATGAAAAAGAGAGTCTGTTTCTCAAATCAATGTCGACCTGTGTGTGTTTGTGTGTTGTGAGAATGAAGTCACAGCAAACCCTCTTGGGCGAGCTTGCCGTCTATTATATGCTAAGAGATTTGAAACCAAGCAATTATCATGTCCTTTTCTCATTATTTCTCCGGAACTTAGCCGGAGACGATCAGTGATAACCAGTAGATTGATGACTACTTGGATCCTACCAACTCTACGCTTGGACCTAGATTGAACTTAAGTCTGGCCATGATCCAATGGTCGGCCAGTACGCCAGTGGCCTCAAGGCGATTGAAGTTTGGACTCCCAACGTGTATTGGCTTGGACTGAAAAGCCTTGTAAAAATTACTTTGGGCTCAAATTTAGTAACTAGGGTTTGGCTGCTGCATTTTTATGTTTGAGCCTCTCATCACAATATGTCATGATCGGTTGTTTATTTGAGATTGATATGCAGCTTGAAAGAAAGATTAGATGCATCACCACTTCCTTCAAGAACCCTTTGATCAGAGCCTCAAACACAACCTTACCGAAATATTTGGTCAAACCAAACAGTGATCAGATGATAATAATTGTCCCGCTTTGTAACTGTTACTCCAAATCAATGGTCATTATATAAGGATTATCGTACTAAAATGACGCTGTTGTATGAAATTGTCTCTTAGAGTGTGTTTGGTTGGTAAGAAAGGAAAGTACTTAGCTACTTTCTCATACTTTCTGGGTGTTTGGATAATGGAAAAACGTGGGACCTACCGAAAAATACTTTTCCAAACCGTCTTAAATTCCTGTCAAACACCCTATTTTTTTCCTCTCAAATCGACAGGGAAACATCAGAAAGGAAAGTTAACTTTTATTTAGTTTTGATTAAATTAATTAATTAATATTATAATTTACTATCAAAATTTAACTAATTAATTATTTAAATATAAATTAATTTTTTATAAATCGGGTTCGGTTCTATTGGGTACCCATCGGGTATACTCGCATAGACCCAAATATTAACGGGTCCATTTTCTATAGAACTAAAACCACACCGATTATGATCTGGGTTTATAAATACGGAACCAAATCTTCTAAACGGGTTCAGTTCTATCGGGTTTTTCGGATAATGGGTACCTCCCGTTTTAATTTGTTTTTTTTTACCTAACTGAAATAAATATTATATATATATATATATATAGATATATATATATATATATATGCTATATATTATATATATATAAGACAAGTTTAAGTTTTTGAAGTTTGATAACTTTTCCTTCTTATATAATTTTTCTATCATTCAAATATTATAATTTATATTTTCAGTCAAATTTTAGCTTTCTTTTTCAGACAACCAAATAGTAACAAAAAAAAATTACTTTCCTTTCTTTTATTTTACTTTACTTTCCAATAAATTCATTTTTTGCGCTAATTTCCGAGCAAACACACCCTTAGAATAATTATTTCTACTTAATTGGTTCCTGTCATTTCGATTTCTTCTCGAGAAAGGACATGTGAAAAGGTCAGAAAACATATGGTTGAAGATGTTTAACTGCCTACCAACGAACTTCCACCCCCATCAATCCTGCCAACCATTATTAGACTATAATATATTTGTTATCAATTTATACGAAATAAACTTTTTTTGACTATCTTGACCCAATAGTTCTACTAAATACCCAAAATACCATACAAGAGAGAATAAAATATCATACAAGAGAGAATAGTATGGCATAGTTTGACCAAAAGGGTATAGCAAGTGAAGTGTTCTCCTTCAAACTCATATACACACTCAAGCCAAAAACGAGGATATTTTTCAAGTTAGGTTATCTGATCATATACCACCTCTCACTAGAAAAATAAAGAACAATACAAAAGAAAAAACTACCTCTCATATTTATTACAAATAACACCAATCCTTCTACTTAGCTTTCATTTGATCTCTCATAATGGCTAAGCTGTTCTTGCTCTATGCTCTTGTTGGTCTTGGCCTTGTGATGACATGCACTGCTACTATGTACATTGTGGGAGATACCGCTGGTTGGGATATAAGCACTGATCTTGATTCATGGGTCAAGGACAAGATCTTCAAGGTTGGAGATGTTCTATGTAAGTGCATGTACTTTTTAACCTCTCTCTCTCTCTGTATATAAATATAACACAGTTGAAATGTGTTTAATTGGAAAAATAATCAAACTAATTCCTTCTGTTTTGTTGCCTGCAGGGTTCCAGTACTCATCCCCTCAAAGTGTGAGTGAGGTGAATAGAGAAAGTTTCAATGGATGCAACGTTACGAATGTGCTTGGGACATATACAAACGGTAATACTTCGGTTCCTTTGCCGAACGCTGGTGATAGGTACTTCATCAGTGGAAACAAGTTATATTGTCTTGGAGGGATGAAGCTCCATGTCCATGTCGATGATGATCGTGCCGCTTCTCCAGCCAATGCACCTGAAGCTTCAAGGTTGGTCCCAGGGGCTCCTAGCTCTCTTCAACGTCCTGCGGTCAAGAACAACTTACCTACTGGTCCCGCTTCAGTTGGGTTTGTCCAGGGAGGAAGGCATTCTTTTGTTTTAGCTTGTCTAGGTTTTCTGAATATATTTGTTCTCATATAAATATCTTGATTTTTTTTTTTTTGGTTGTTTTTGTTGTTGTAGTTACTAGACTATATCAGAATTGAAGTCTATGGATTCAATAGCTTAATTGGATATTTATGCTTGTGCCTCTTTTTGCAACCTCTATCATGAACAGATTAAAGCAGAAGTGATTTAAGCCACATAAACTCCTTAGGTTATTATAGGGCTGTCAATTTAGGTGGGACAGCCCACGGCCCATCAGGCCCGAAGGAACGTTTGTGAGGGCTGGGACTTACCACGGGCTTCAGTCTTCCCTAGCCCGATAAATCTCAGCACCATTATCACCTAGACTTGAATCCCCCAAACTAGTCTCAAAGAGTAAAACTAAACTAGCAAAGAACACTACAGCTTAGACCTAAAGGAAGGCACAAAGACAATCTTAATTAGAGCAAAAACTTATGATCCGGACGTACAACAATAACTAGAGCACAATAATAAAGAAGACCTATCCGAAAGCTCTCACAACAGTGTTTAAAAACTCGGATATATGGCTGGAAACTCGAGAATCCACCTATCCGAATAATTCGATAACTAGGTCCGAGTTACTAGAGGGTCAATACAAAACTATTTAATATTTTAAAAATATATAAAATATAATAAAATTAAAAAATATGAAAAGAAATCATAGAAAAGTGCAAAAAAGTCAAGCATATTAATATTTTAGACGAGATTTGAATAGGATATTAAGAGTCTCAAGTTATGTTTTCCCGAGATTGAAAGTCCCAATTCCTAAAAACTCTAAACAGAATATAAAGAGTCCCAAATTACGTTTAAAAAAAAATCTGTTTTTATAGATAAAGATTAAGTATGGAATTAGAAATTAGTTAAAAGATATTTTATCCAAAACCTAGTTAATCAGCTGAGTCAACATAAAACTCTCGAACTAGTTGTATGAGTTACTCGACCAAGTTTTCTGGTGAATAGCTGCTTAACGGTCCTTGGTATTTAGGGCGAATTGACCAGCGAAACAGCCTATCCAAATAACTCGGTCGAGTTTTTTGAGTTACTCGTAGGGATGGCAATGGGTTGGGTTGAACGGGTAATCCACCCCGCCACTAATGGTTAGGGTTTGGTAACCCGTGAGTCAAGTTAAGGGCGGGTTAGGGTTTGGCTCAACCCGCCTCGTGCCATTTACCTATGTTTTAAACATGCATTTTATGTTTTAAGTATATATTTTATGTTTTAAATATATATTTTATGTATAAAGTAAATATATTTAAAATATTAAAGATTTAACTTAATAAAACATTTATTTTTAATAAAATATGTATAAAGTAAATATATTTAAAATATTAAAGATTTAACTTAATAAAACATTTATTTTTAATAAAATATTTTAATCGGGTCAAACCCGCCCAACCCTGCTACCGCCCCGATAGGGTTAGTAGCGGATTTGGTATTAGGGGGCTCCTTTAGGGGCGGGTTAGGGTTCGTCAAAACCCGCCTCGAACCCGCCCAATTGCCATCTTACTTGCGAGTTTTAAAACACTGGTTAAACTGGTAGCTTTAGATAGAGCTGGCAAAACACGACCCAACCCGCCAATCCAACCCGACTAAACGCGTTAGGGTAAACTTGTTTATTAAATGGGTGGGGTTCGGGTTGAGGTTTTTTCAACCCGTTGGCAAACGGGTCGAACCCGACCCAGCCCGTGTGATCCGTTTATTATTACTTTTTATTATATTATTAATTTAAAATTAAAAATAATAATATAATAATAAATAAATTAAAATAATTAATTAATTAATTAATTAAATTTTAAACGGGTTGGCAAGTTCGACCCGTTTATGGACGGGTTGGGTTCGGATTGAGATTTTCCTGTCCCGTTGGTAAACGGGTCAAACCCGACCCAACCCGTTTAAGCCTCGACCCAGTTACGACTCGACAGAACCGCCCCATTGCCACTCTAGCTTTAGTACGTATTGTATTTGAGGTTGCTTGAATCAACGGAGTCCTTATTCCTGTCAACAAAAGGTAAACACCTGTTTTTCCAATTACTCTATATATTCTTAAACTTCTCTCTCTCCATATGAGCTGTGCGGGCCAAACAAGCCAATGATTTCATGTGCCAATCTCCTGTTTCTGATTTGCCCCACCACCACCAACAATCATTCTCACCATACCATGCTTTTGCTTCCACCATCATCGACCCATTTCTTCTCCTTCAATCTTTCTTATACACGACCACAAGCTCCAATAAGAGACCCGGCCATTTCCAAAAGCAACCTCATACATTTATGGCCCTTTTTCTTCCATATCATTCTAACTTACCCGCAGCTTGATAGCACCTAACTTTTCTGCTACCATTAACCTACGGCCTCCAGCTAGGGATCGCAATGGGTTGGGTAAAACAGGTAACCCGCCCGTCTCTAATGGTTAGGTTTGGTAACCCGTGAGTCGGGTTAGGCTCAACCCACTCCGAACCTGCTCCGGTCCCATTCACCTACGTTTTAAATACATATTTTATATATAAATATATTTAAAATATTAAAGATATTAACTTAAAAAAACATTTATTTTTAAAAAAACCTTATAACTTCGTCAAACTCGCCCCGCTCCACTACCGCCCCGATAGGGTTTGGAGCGGATTTGGTATAAGGGGCTCTTTTAGGGGCGGTTAGGGTTCGTCAAAACCCACTCCGAACCTGCCCCTTTGCCATCCCTACCTCCAGTTACTAGATAGCAATTTTTTTTTTTTTTTTTAGATTAATTAAACATGATTTTTCCTTTGCAAAGTAGTTTTTTAATACTATTGAGGTTTCAAAAATTTCTCTTCTTGTCCTAGCAATCAGACTCTTGTGGGTTGAGACATGTTGGTCTTGGGTTTGATATTGCTCTTTGATTCGATTAGAACCAGCCAAGCCTGTATTCTATAGAAGAACCCAACAATCTTGGATTTTGCAATCCAACAATCTTGGATTTTGCAATTTTAACTAATGGTATAGTTAGCATTTCATCACTTGAAACAAAAAACACAATCATGATTCACAAATGTTTTTATTCATCTAAGTAAAAATGTGGATACAATAGAGCAGTAATTTCCAATCTCTCCAAACCATCGTCATCCTCTCTCCCAAATGAAGCACAGAAGTCATAAAAAAGAAGGAAAAAAGAATGCACAAATTATCGTCTTAATCTACAAGAAATACAGTAATAAAAGTTCCAAATCAATGACCATTTATTCTATACTAGGAGTGCAACTCCTCCAAACAATGCTAGCAAGACCATGCTACCTCCATGTACAAATGCACTTGAGTCCGGGGTGGAGAGCGACGGAGGCTCAGACAAAGATGGTTGCTGAGAGATAGGGGAGCCAGGAGTGGCTGCCTCTGTCGGAGCTGATGAGGGTTCAGGTGGTTGGCTCATGGATGGCCCCGGGGACAGTGTTGGTGTGACCATAGATAGAGGAGGAGATGCCATCGGAAGCGGTGGTGATGAAACCGGTGGCGTTGTAGGAGGAGACATAACAATAGGTGGAGGAGCTGATACTATCATAGGTGGAGGAGTGGCAGCAATCACAGGTGGTGGAATGGCAGATATCACAGGTGGTGGGGTGGCAACGGTAGGAGGAGGAGTTGCTGTGGTTGGTGGCGGCATAGTCGGGGTGGGAGGTGGATTTGTGGAACCCGTAGGTGGAGATGAAGGTCCTTGAGCAATGCATGAAGCAATGAAAGCAAATGATACAGCGAGAGAGAGCATGGCACGCTTAAGGGCCATGACTGCGTAAGATGTACTGAGAGATGGGAAGAAGAATCAGAGGGAATTGAGGTAAAGTCTAGAGAAGGGAGATGTGTTTGTGAGTCTCTGTGAGAGATATGAGAATGAGATGACGATAATATATAGAAGGTAAAGGAGGGAAGGGTAATGAATAAGAGCCAGCCTAACAAGAAGTTCAACGGGCCGGGCTTGGCCGGGCTCTGACTGGGCCATTCCTTATATATAAGAGAATTTTTATTGGCCCGAGGTCGGGCCCAGGCCCACCCGAGTTTCGGGCTTAACAAAGTTTGCCCAAGCCCACCCATTGAATCTTTTGTCAAGCCCGAGCCCGTCCGAAGTCGCCCATGTTTGCAGAGCAAAAATTGAAATATTTATTGTTAGTAAAAATCAAACCTAGATCCACTCAAACACAATAAAAAGCTTTCACCACTAAACCATACTTATGGAATGTTGTTAAAGTTAAGTAAAATATATATTTTACTTGTTATGAGTCTTCACATCTTCGGGTCGGACCGGGCCAAACCACTACAAATCCGAGCCCGGCCCAACCCTACGTGCTATTAATCCTTGCCCAAACCCATCCAAATATAGGGCTGGGCGGATTGGGCCGGAAGGTCATCACCTGGCCCATTGCCACCGCGGGCAACAAGGCAGGCTATTGGAAACTATTGTTTTCAAAACCGAAGGACCAAGGGAATGGATGGTTGGACCACAAAACCCAAAGGAGCTGTTTTTCATTTTTGATGAAAATATTTGTGTCACGGTACGTGAAAACGCTAAAGATAGAGACACCTAGGAGGACATATTGTCTAGAGCAAGAGGTGCGCAACAAATGTTGCAACGCGCATCTACGCATGTCATGTGTTTATTGACATGCGTAAATGCACGCCAAAGCATCAAAACCAGCTCATGTTGTGGACCCTTAGGGTTCACCCTTTTCTTAAGATTTTTGACATGTCACCAATGGACCCTCAAAACCCGTGTAATGCTCATGTTTACATTACAAGAATATGTCAGAGATCTGTGATGCTCATGTTTACATCACATGAACATGTCAAAGATCTTTTTAACAGAATATCCTTGTCCCTCTAAATGTTCAGTGAGAATTAGCAACCCTTTAAATTTAGGATAAATTACTTTAAAACCCTTTAGTTTTGACATAATAGTAACAAATACCCCTCAAACTTTGACCATTGCAACCAATATCCTTATCGGCCAAACTTTGGGGGGTTTCAATGTTACAAGGATGCTTTCTTCTCCTATATAAGCACTTATTTTTTCTTAAAATCATTAAACAAGGTATATAAGGGTTTCGTCCCTAAAATATGCTACTATTCTACTACTCCTAAAAGCAAAAGGAAGATGTCGTCTTCTATTTTCCTTACTTTTCTTATCAAAACTACACTATTATCCTAAATTTAAGAGATGATATATTACAAACAAATCAAGTTAAAGGTAAAATTCAAAATATTGAAGAGTAAAATAGTCGACTTACATACAAAGGATAATATTATCATTTGAGACAAGTTCTTCCTTTGGTTCAATCAGATTTCTTCTCCACGTATACTAGTGCTTCAAATGAAATTACACAAGACTTATTCAATTTGGCTAAATAAATGTAATTAATTAGGCAAAAAAAAAGTTTTTTAATTATTAATTATTATTTGTACGTTATAAATTGGCTAAAGCAAACCCCAACATTATGGTGGTTCTAAAACGTTTTCTAGAATCCCAAAAGTTATAGTAAAGCTCCATCCTTCTATATTTAATTTAACTTGTGTTTTTTTAAGGATCCTAAACTAAAATATTTTTTTAAGAATCCTAAATGTCATCTAAACCTTGATATAATGTCTTAGCATTTTCACAATCTTTGGAGGTGATATCGAGATCAACTATGTCAGGAAGATTTGTTTGGATCTGCTTCTTTTTTTTTTCTACTCTTTCTGTGAAGAAGGGGATATCCTTTGTATTCTGAAGAACTGAGATTGGGTAGAAGAATTCCTAAAGTTTTTTTGGAATATTGTCTTTAATTTTGTTCCAGTCCCAAACATATTGGTCATTTAATAAATCTTTGGTGGAGAGCTCACCATTAATATTCTGTAATTCCTCCAAATTAAAAAATTTGTGAAGATGATATCTAGCCGCCCACCTATCGTGTCAAATATTTATATATGCATTTGGGCGACTTTTCAATGAATTCCAGAATTCAAGATATCTCTGCCTTTAAGGATGCCCTTCCATATCATGGAATCAAAATTCCTATAAGGTTTATCGAGGAATTCATGTCTAGAGAGGTACTTTTTCTTAAAAAAAAAATTGGTCCAAAGTTTGTAATTTTCATTTAAGAACCGCCAAGCAAGTTTAGTTTTAAAGGCCAAGTTAAGGTCTTGGGCTCGGTAAAGCCCTAAACCCCTTAACTTCTTAGGCGTGCAAACTTTGTTCCAGTTGAACCAATGTATTTTATTTGTTCCATCGGGATTAGACCAGAGGAAGTTTCTTTGAATTTCATCATCAATCTTCCTAGTAACAAACAACTCCTTAACTACTTATGGGACTTCTCGACTTCTTTGAAATCAAACTTTTTGTTGTTCCTATTGATACTATTACGAATCTCACTACTACTTATCATTATTAGCATTGTTATTGTTATCATTATTATAACTTTGAAGAACATTTCATTCATTTGCTTAAAAAAAAATAGAATTTTAAAATCCTAATAAATTATTTAATTTTATTATTTTTTTCTCAATCACGCTAGTATTATTGTAACTTTTATCTATTCAAACATCCTTATTTATTGATTTTTAAATCATGTTAGCAATGAGTTTTCTATATAAATTCATTATATGAATTAAAATTCTAATATTTAGAATTTTATTAAAATTCTAATATTTAGAATTTTATTAAAATTTGATGCAAGAAGTTAAAAATTAAAAGTCCACATGATTCACGATGGCAAACAATGACTTCATTGCAAGAAAGTTCATCCTAACTATTTTTGCTGAAATGTTTTAAGTACAGCATATGATTTCATTTCACATAACCAAAGTTTTAATTTTTTTACTTTATATTTTTCTTATCAATACACTAACTATAAATATCTTTGTAGATAAATTAGGGGATATGAGATGTAAGTGTACGAATGAAATAAGTTTTATTATGTAAAGTTACTCAAAAATTGATGAGAAATATTATAATGAGTTAAAAAAAAAAGGTCTAGACTATGCCTTGACCTTATACACATAGTGATAGAACCTAAACATAATGAGGCACCTTAACCATATCAAATGACTTATCTAAAATGTCATTTATTTGGAATGCTTCATGTTTTCTCAGTTTGAAGGTTTACCTTTTAGTTGTATCTTCGTGTATGTTCTAATTATCTTGTCTGGAAGTGTTCGTTGATAGATAAAATCAATGTTTTTGGCTCAGCAATTGATCCTTTGAAATTGGGAACCTTACAATAATTAGAATTTGGGAGAAAAATTAATTTTTAATTAATTACTCAAGTGAACAGTAATTGGGTTTTATACCCACAAACAAATAATCTTGTGCTATTACAATAATACCCCTTTTATTTTTAACACTCCCCCTCAAGCTGGAGAAGAGATATCGATCATGCCCAGCTTGCAAATTGAGGATCTAAGAAGAGAATGACCCACAGGCTTTGTGAGAACGTTTGCAGTCTGTTCTGATGATGACACAAACTTGGAAACTATAGCACCAGACCGAGCTTTCTCCCTAATGAAATGAACATCGATCTCAATGTGTTTGGTTTTCTCATGTAGAACCGAATCAGATGCAAGCAGTATTGCTGACTTATTATCATAGTATAGAGTCGAAGGTAACCGAATAGTAAAGGCAAGCTCCCCAAGGATAGAGTGAAGCCACATAATCTCACAAGTACCCTGTGCCATAGCCCTATACTTAGCCTCTGCAGAAGATCGGGAAACCACTGGCTGCTTCTTACTTTTCCAGGAAATAAGGTGGTTCCCATAAAAGGAACAAATACCCGACGTGGATCTCCTATCGGTTTTGGACCCAACATAGTCCGCATAAAAAAAACATGAGATATCACAGGAAATGTTGGAGTCATAAAAAAGACCAAGGCCCGGACAAGACTTAAGATACCTCAAAATGTGATACACTGCATCCATGTAAGTAGTCTGTGGCGCATGCATAAACAGACTCATCAAGCTAACAGCAAAAGCTAAATCAGGTCGGCCATTGGTCAGGTAGATTAGCCTGCCAACCAATCGTTGATAGACACGCGGATCAGGCAAAAGATCACCAGACTCAGCTGACAGCTTGATATTCACGTCTATAGGAGTAGATGCTGGTTTGCATCCTGTCATCCCAGTATCACTCAAGAGGTCTAAGACATACTTCTGTTGAGAGAGAGAAATACCACGCTTAGATCGAGCAACTTCTATGCCCAGAAAATACTTCAAGCCACCCAAATCCTTG